>JALRMC010000052.1:161570-297701 GCA_026120085.1 Cadophora luteo-olivacea | reverse complement strand
CACTAGCAACCAAGTACTCCTCTTCATACACACTCCCCTTCTTCCCCCTCGCTCTCTTCCTCTCCTCCCTCCTCCGATTCTTACTCGTCGCTCTACTCATGAAACCCCTTTAGCGACTAGCCGACTTCTAACGTAGGTATATTAATTATTCGGTATAGCTACTATGGACTAACAAAAGTAAATATATATCATTTTTTCTTACTTTATAATTATTTTCGTCTCTTATGATTTTTAAGAACATATAAAAACAGGTCAAATCATGTAATATCCAAGAAGCGTCAGCGGATCACTCTCAGTAGCCCTCCGAAACTCTAGTTTAGCCGGAATATGTCCTACTAGAGACCTACAGACTAACAGCTAATCCCACCTCAACCCTTTACATCCTCCGTTGTACTCGCCTCTGTCTGAGAATGATTGTATACCCATCGGCTTGTTTTTCTCGATTCTTCGTCGATTCGAAGGGCCCAGCCTTGAAACATCTCCGCTATTCGCGATCCTTGGCAGCTCTTCTGTTGCCTTACGCTCTGCTCTTTCAGCAGCAGTAGCGCTCCTGATTCCTGCTATAGCACTCCTCTCACCAGCCCTAGCACTCCTAGAAGCAGCTTCAGCACTCTTTTCACCCGCACGAGCACTACGAAACGACGCCTCCGTCCCTGCTTCAACTGCGTTTGCACTTCGCTTGCTATGTCTTGCACTGGCGGCAGAAGCCTCCGCGGAGTGGACGGAGGCATTAGCTGCGATAGCTGTGGGAACAAGCTGAAATATCACACGATTCAGTAAATGCCTATGGGTATTCATGCCAAGTTGAAGAGAAACTGTGCTGCTGACAGGGCAAGTCCACTCTTATGTTTCGTCACTTCAGGTGGTAACGGAAACATGTCATACCGAGATAACCGTGGCTATAGAAGCAACCGTTGCCCATACTGTTTTCTTCTTGAACCATGGTTTCTCTTCCTTGTAAGTATCGGCGCTTGAGGGGCTGGAGTGTCGTCGTCGTCCTGGTCCTCGTCCTCGTCTACGGCCATTTCGTGTGCTCGATCTGGAGGCTCGTCGTGACTTCTCATTTCCCGACATTGGCGACCTTGAGCAAGAGCTACACGATCGGGGATATGATCGGACAGAGCTGTTTAACGAAGGGATACTAGAGTCGCGCCTGTAAGCTTGCTCAGACAGAGGTAGTCTTGATCGTGGGCGTGACTGTCGTAGCATCGCTTCGCTAGGAAATGGCTCCGTCATTTTGGTTGATGTCCTCCACTATGATGTCTCTGTTCCGATATTTAAACATGTCATGCGGAGGTGGAAACAGTGAGCATAATAAAGATGAGATTTGTCGGCATCACGTCATCCCATACTCCGGGCTGTCCTTGCCTGTGATCGTGTTGTACAGACTGCCAGCACACCAAGTCAACCATTGAAGAACCGGGGCA
Organism: Cadophora luteo-olivacea; assembly: GCA_026120085.1. Classification (NCBI taxonomy): domain Eukaryota; kingdom Fungi; phylum Ascomycota; class Leotiomycetes; order Helotiales; family Ploettnerulaceae; genus Cadophora; species Cadophora luteo-olivacea. Next base: position 296,274 of record JALRMC010000052.1, on the reverse strand, counting down.
ACCTTGTTAGACCATTCAAGGCGAAATCGTAACAGAATAGTGATACAGGTTTCAGATGGTCTAGGTACGGCTTCGTGAGCTTATTATTCGCCGCACCAAATAAAGCAAAACGTTTCTACCCAAGCCCAGGTGTCTATAACAACTAGGAGCTCCTTGTTAAGCCCATCCAGGTCTTGGCCCAGCAATTTCGGCACACGCTTTTGAGGACAAGGTCAAGTAAGAAATGTGATTCCATTGACAAAAACATGCCCTGTCGCGATTTGTCCAACCTGACCTTTAGAAGTGAAGCTGCCGATTGAGGACCACGACAACGACATTCGCAGGGGACACAGGATCAAAAATAAGATCTACATTGTGTTCCAATGGCCAATGATAGGATATCTGGTAGCAGCGTAAGCAGATCTCTCGAGGCAGTCGTCTATCTGGGAACAGGTGGAAAGGGTACTCGTGTACCGACTATAGGCATGCTCGTAAAGTCAGAGACGGGCGATCGACCGGCATAACAACCGGATTTAGTGATATGCATCTTTCTATCATTGCTCAGATTGCTATAGACATGCAAATTGCAGTTGGCAACTTGGGGTTTTGCGAAGATGCTTCGCTGTAGCCACGTGCTTCTCGAGTCGTTGGGGAAAGGGAGGATTGCGTGTGGTGGTATCTGCACCGAGTAGCTGGTATTGGTGTGAAAGAATCGTGGTCTATTAGCTCTGACCGGCTGAGGGGAGGGGCTCGGCGTGTAGTCCGTAGTTCGTAGGTGGGCATTAGACGTCCTTGTCATCCAGACCAGGGTGCCCAGACCTTTCATCCCCTGGGTTGGGGTTGATAGGCAGTCAACTTCAACCTTGTCTGACAAGCTCTGCTCTACAGTAATGCTGAGACAAGCGAAGCGGCCGCTCAGTAGGTACAGTATACGTTGCCGTAAATCCCCTAGCAGCGTATTGTACTGGCGCTGTAGATCGCTTGCTGTCAATACAGGAGTCTATGCAATTCCGTTCAAGTAGAATCTGGACTGTAGAAAGAGGACAATGACATACGAGCGCGAGCACCTTGTAGAAATAGAAGAGGAAGACGCTGGGAGATGGTGCAACAAGAATGCTGCAAGAAGAGCTGCACAGTCGCGTAAATGAGGAGACTAAGGTACCTGACGGCAGAGATACTGCCCAGCCACTTATATGTAAGATCTTACTTGTAAGCGAGAATCTCCCAAAACAACCCCCATGTGAATATGAATATGAACATGAAGTCCTATTTAGTAGAACTTGTGTCACACCCCACTGGATAATCGCACCATGAAGTAAATCCTAGTTTCGCGCCCTCCAACCGTAACATTACATCCTCTGTCCTGTTTTAAACCACACCCGATCAAATGCCAGAGTCACCAACCCCACTTCTGCGCATTGCAGTCTACATATCCGCCCACTGCTACGGCCATCTCGCGAGAACTCAGAACTTCCTAGCAATCGCTTCCCGTACTGGAACATATGACTTTCATATCCGTACCTCATCAGCACTACACAGTAGTAACCTAGATTACCCTTTACATCCTAATGTCGTACAGACGAATGCCTACCAGCTCGACGTAAAAGAATCGTTACTTGCGCTAGATGCCTTCGACACGTCTGTACCGCAAGCGAAGGAACTAGATTTCCTCAGACGGCACAAGGTCCAAGCAATAATCTCAGATGCACTGTCTCGGCCATGCCTACTTGCGCACATCTTGGACATTCCAGGTATCCTCATCACCAATTTTACATTTGACAACATATTCCAAGCGTTATTGGATAGCGTACCGGACGCAGGCAACAATAGAAGGCTACAGCAGAAAGTTAGGGAGATGTCCGCGCAGTACACACTTGCACACACCATCATCCGTCTACCTGGTCACATACCGTTCCCATTCAAAGGACCGCAAATCGTGGATGCCCTGATGAACTTTCGAAAGGCAGCACGAAACAGGACAAAGACACTCGCGAGTCTAGGACTACAACATCTGAACGATACAAAGATCTTACTTCACTGTTTCGGAGGTCACGCCCTAGATGCGCCTGCCGACACGCCTCTGCTGCCAGAAGGGTGGGCATTCATAAGTCAAACTATTGACAACACACCGCTATTCAACAAGGTCTCCTACGACGTGCATATGCCTGATCTTATTGGGGCGTGTGATGCAGTGCTTGGAAAGCTTGGGTGGGGTACTTGCAACGAGGTGATTGGGAATGGATGTAAGCCTTTCATCTATGTTCCTCGGAGTGATTCCATTGAGGAAGAAGGCTTGCTGAGCTCGATGCAGACCGCGCATGGGAGAATCATCCGTCTTGACGTGAAGGAGTATGAAAACTCAGCCTGGCTGCCAGCGATCGAAAAAGCACAGGCGATGTTTCAAAAGAGACCAGAGGTGGAAGAAGAAGATTGGGTGTGTAATGAAGACTGCTTGATCCAGACTCTCAAGGATACGCTTCAGATTGCGTTGAAGTAATCTGGCTAGGTCGTAACGTCGGTTTCTCGCCAACGGGAAGCAAATCAAAATCAAAATGATGGTCGAAGGAATAAATACCAACATTCGAACTCGGCTTCAGGGCAACAAAAGGGTCGAAGTACTCATCTGAGGATATGCTGACTGGGCGGAACAATTTGCTTGCGCGATGACACAAAAGGGAGGACAAAAACCCATCATGTGAAGTTCATGCGCCTATAGCTAGCTTCAAAACATGATGTTCTACATTATGGGTATCTTGAAAAGCTAGTCGTACACGTAGTATAGGAGTAATTGGAACCAGTCAAAAAAACGCGCTTGCAGAACCTGTATAGTCATTTTTCACTGGCTCCTCTGCAGGCGATTCTTCAGCAACCGTGCCTGTCGCATTCCTGCTCTTACTTGAAAGAAACGCATGGCAGAGAATGCCCGTTGCTACGCTAACGTTCAAGCTGTCAACGTTGAAGCTCTGACCACTGCCCTGAATATAAAGGTCAACGTCAGCCTTACTTCGCAAATTCCAACGAAGACCCTCGCCCTCGCTTCCGAGCATGAGGATGCAAGGAGCCTGCGAGAGAGGATCTGCCAAGTCATCCGTTGACAAAGATGCTGGCATCGAAGGGTCCTTCCTTTTGGAAGGGGCAACAGCAGCGTATACGCGCCATCCGGCTATTTTGGAGTCGACAATGAATCCGGCAGGCTTGTTGACAGAAAAGAGAGTGATATTTTCAGAAGCGCCAGCTGAAGCTTTGAGAACTACAGGTGTGAAGGAAGCACTGTTCCTCGTAGAGATCGCGACGGCGGATACGCCTAGAAACGAAGCGGTGCGAATAATACCACCAATGTTACCCGGATCCACGATACTATCAAGCAAGAGCACCAGAGGTTTTCGTCCCATGGGACAGCTGACCGTTTGAATGAAACTGTTAGTTCCGTTCACAGCAGCCTCTTCTTTTGACTGATGGTCGACAGACACCTCGAAACCTCCTTGGCTATCATTGGACCTGAACTCCCCAAGATGCGTGACAGGTAGCCTCGGCAGAGGTGACGCCTCCAGTATATATCCATTATGTGGCCGGCCCGAGCTCATTTTGTCCAGGAGTCGGGTCCATTCGGACCCAACTCGCAGCACCTGGATTCCGTTCTTGCGTGCTAATCGCTCCAGTCGAGAATCTCGCTCGGCATCCTCCCTGTTCTCTCCAGTATAGATATAGAGTTTGTAGAGCTTTCTCTTGGGACTCCTTCGCGAGATTATGGCAGCCTCGACCACTGAAGTACCGTAGAGAAATTCGGAAGCCGGGGTGGTGTAGGGAACGGACAGTGGCAAATGCTTGTCGAACACTTGCAATACTTGGGATGAGCTTGATGAGTGACTGTCATGACGCTTTCCGCCGTGCTGCCCAGCCTCGGGATTCTCCCTGTGGCCCATGTTGATTCTTCGTTCGGACAATCGCCTGCCATGATTTCCCACAGTGCCTCTGATGAAGCGTTCCTCCATTAGCTCCCGTAATCGCCCCCGACTTCCTGAACTGAATGTGTCAGAAGGGTTGCATACAGGGGTTTTATTGCCCAGCCGATCAGCTCGCCCAGGCGCAAAAAGGTCTGAGTGCATGGTTCCGGATTTCCCAAGACTGTTTTGACCAGTCGAAGCCTGATCTCGTCCAATGGACCTTGAATCATAGGACTCGGGGATCCGCGAACCAGAAGACCTATGTCGGAATGACAAAGATGGAGAGACATTGTTCGATGCAGCGTCTTGCGATCCCGAGCAGTAGTCTGGCAAGGCTGGCCTGTCACGTATCTGAGCGTCGTGGCCATTTTCCGACGTAGGTTTCCTGTAGATTCCCCTGCCAGACAGACTTCCTCCTTGCTCAAACTTGCGAATGCGGGGTGTGAGCTTTTCACCAAATCGACCACGTATTTCCGAGTCCTTGTGCTCCTCGGGGCGTAAAATAACTTCACTCTGTATAGGACGGCCAGATAGAGATGCTCCGCGCCCATGCAGGCCAGTTCTGCCACGTGAAGATCGGGAATTGCTGCGAGTTAGTCTGACATTCTGCGCACCGCTGTGAGCCTCCTTCCTTCTGGTTATTGGGTCTCCCTTGGCCGTGGCAAAATCATCGGCATGAAGTCCAGTTCGTACTCTATAAACCTCTCGCGGATCGTCAGAACGAGGCTTCCTTGGACCTCTGAAGCCAATGCCTTTCGATTTTCGAAGACCGCGATGAATAGCAGTATTGACGGAGCCTGCTCTCCCAGCGTGATAGGATCGCAGCAGATCAGAGGGAGGCTGAGGAAGCAGATGGAGACGCAACGGAGAAGATACTTTTGATTGTCCAGTTCTTGCTGAACGGAAAAAGCTGATCATCGCACGATAGGTAGGTACTAGATGGTGAGGCGGCACAGGAGAGTGGACTCGAGAGGAGGCAGCGGTATTGTGAAGTGGTGTAGAAGAGAGGAGAATTGAAGAGAAGAGAAGAGAGGAGAGGAGAAGAGAAGAGAAGGAGGGAGGGAGGGAAGCGAAAAGTCGGTCGGTAGGTAGGTAGGTAGGTAGGTAGGTAGGTGACAACGTTGATGTTGATTTTACTGGATAGAGTAGAGTAGAGTAGAGTAGAGTACCGCGAATCGAGAATCCGAGGATCTGAGTCTGATCAGGCTGAGGACTTTTTTGCTGATCGGACGGCATGCAGGCATGGTGCATGGGTAAGGTACAGTAGTAGGTAAGGTACCTAGGTAAGGTAGCAGGGTAGGTAGGTAGGCTACCTAGGGGTCAGTTGGCTGACTGGGATTAGTTAGGTAACTGGTAATTACTCACCCAGGTATTTTATGAGGGCCGGGCGTTACGAATAAGCGAAAGAACCACTAAAAGTCATATACTTGTAAATATTATAACTCTTGAATTAAAACTATTAGAAAAATATCAAATAAGAAAGAATCATAGAATTTTACTATAAGAAAGTTTTTGTTTAATTAGATTTTTGTTTAACTTTTATATAAAGATAATACACTTAATTTACTCAATTTTTATAAACTATACTATTTCCTTATCAAAAAGTCGATGAAATTAACTTCTTCGCACTTAAAATACGTAAGATTATATTTTAAATTAGACTTAAAAAAACTTATAAGTCTATTCTTTATTACCTAAATATTAGATATATAAAAGAATTCTTTTTTTTTACTTATACCTAGGTAGTATTACAGCTAAAACGTAAAAATTAACACGATTTCACACTAAATTCAGTACCTAGGTCCCGGCCCTCATAAAAAACCTGGGCGAGTAATTAAGGTACCTACCGCCTACCTACAGTACTACAGTACCTACCCAGCTAAGGTACCTACCTACCTAAGGTACTTACCTATACGCTAGACCGCAAGGTGTCTGGTCTCAGTGTCTGGCTTCTGGCTTCTGGCTCATTGAAGTCAGGGGTGCCGATGGTCTTGGCCCTGGCTTGGTCTTCCGTCTCCCGCGCTGCCGTCACTGTGCATGTGGATGTGCATGTGCATGTGACCAAACACGTCCGAAGGTACCTAGGCCCGAACCTGCAGGCACTTTACGCGCATCGCATCCCATCACATCGCGAAAAACATGGGAGATACCTTATTAACTCACCGGCATCTTCACGACACAACACACAGGCATCGAAATCGAACATCGAACATCGATATCGACATCGACGTTGATCTTCCTTTAATTTCTCGGCCAAGGCCTCATAATCCTTGTCAGATGTACTCCCACAAGTTTCAGGGTATAGTGATGCTTTCTTTTGCTTTTGCTTCGTTCCCAGCACCTACCTACCATATTGACTCCAACCAGTCTTTGTAAAGCACGTCTCCTAGACTTCTGAATACGCTCTGGAGTCGCGCGCTGGTTCATGAGGCGAAGCGCGCACCAAAAGTATGGTCTCCAGCGCTCTCTCGAGTCACCTTTATATGATTTTGCCACTGACAGTATCTAAGTAGTCATCGTTGAACTCGACACAAAATCTCGGGACACTCTCCTGCAGCCATCATGGCATCCGAAAACAATCATCACATCTTGAGATCAGAGAAGCTCAAAAGCGATAGACCGCGAACGCCCGAGCAGCTAACGGTACAGGAGGGAGCAGAGAGCTCGCCGCCTCAGTCGGTCTTGTCGCATAGGCCCCGAGAATCTCCCCAAAAGCCAGCCGAGCCAAAGAAACCAGATTCACTTTCTGTATTGGTCTCTGCACCCGCTCGTCCGTGGGAATACCAACCTTATCAAGGCGACGTTACTGTAGAGACTGTGATCAAGGAGACACCAGGGCCTGGCAGTTCTACATGGTACAAGATCGAGCTCGAGAGCGGGAACAAGAAGAAGGTATGTCGAGCCTTTCTTTCCTTCTTAGCATAGCTCTGCGTCTTGGAGCACATTTTTCTTGTCAAAGTTTGGGTTCGGTTCAAGTGACCTGGCTACATCCTGTTATTGGACGTAGCCAATCCATTCCAGGGCGCCGAAGCTGCTGTACCAGACAAACAGGTAGCTTCCGTATTCCTTGAAAATGGCACCGTCGTGCTTTTTCGCAATTGCCAGTAAAATCTATCACCTCTTGCCTTCTGGCTCGTCCACGCTCTGCCGCCGTTAGACAAATGAATTCACTTCGAAAAACGCGTTCAAAGAGTGCCTTTAAAGAGACAAATTATCAACACCCCCCTCTGAGTCGTGATACGTTCCGAAACCTCTATTCAACTCTCTTCTTCAACAAACAAAAGCCTGATGTTGCTGAATGTCAAAGTTCGAGAAGCAGCATAAGATATTTTCAGCCAACGCAGGAAGTGTGTGGCTTCATCTCTTTCGCCTTTATTTCTGACCCTCTCCTGCGCCACCTTGCCTTTCAAGCTCAAGCCTCTGGATCCCTCCATCTTTTCCTGTCTCGTTAGATCTTGAGACCGTGCTGAGCTCAAGATTTCATGCTCACTTGACCACCACAAGAAATCTCACTAATTCTAATTCCCACTAGGTGTCTCTAGAAACGCTCCTGCAACTTCGCAACGGTCAGAACGCCCTGAACCTTTTCAAGCGCAACACAAGTGATTCGGAAGATACCGAGCCTGATATGGCTGCCACAGCCGGAAAACGGATCCGAACTAAGACGCCAAATCTTGGCTTCGTGGATAGTTCCCTAGTCGCTCTTCATTCTGAAGATGAGGTCTCCGGCGACCAGTCAATCGTCAAGAAACGTCGTCTTGAAAAGGGACGCGTGTCACTCCTGACAAGCAATAGCACTCGGCAGAGCAGTCGAGTCAATAGTCGCCCGTCCTCCCGAACGATTCACGACGAGGAAAGCTCGGAGTCGGATTCTAAAGATCAAAAACCGGCACGGGTCACAAGATCAGCTCGTACTATGCCCAGTAGCAAGGCAAACAGCTCTTTCCGAGTCGATATGGGCGACGACGACGACGAGGAGGAGGACGAGGAGGACGAGGACGATGATGAATTAGCTGGCCCGACACAAAATGAGAGCGACTCGGATATCATCTATATGCAACCAAAGCGCTCAAAGCGCACCAAAATCAACCAAACCAGGTCAAAATCTAAGGGTGATAAGAGAAAGAGCAGAGGCCGGCCCCGAAAGAATCATAGCTCCTCATCATCACCCGAGCGCGCCCAGCCAAGCCGTCGCTCTGGCCGCGAGAGAGTTGCAAAGGATATGAGAGAGCGGGACATGGAGGAAGAACTATATGCTGATGACTTTACCATCAACAGCACTCCGAAGGTCATCAGTATACGCGAAATCTATAGGCCCATTGCCAAGGATTCCCCCTTCAGTCGATTCCACAATCAGGCTTGCGATGTCTGCTCAGGTTCCGGATCACACTCTAACAAAGGCACTAGTCCACTCATCCACTGCCAAGGGTGCTCCACCTCGATACATAAAATCTGTCTCGGTTATCGCAGCGGAAGAGAACACATGGTCACTAAGATTGGCCACGAAAACTTTGTGCTGCAGTGTCGTCGCTGCATTGGTATTTATGAGAAGAAAGACAAGTACGCCCCTCATTTAGACGTATGTCAGGACTGCAAAAAGTCAGGGCCTGCTTGCGCCACTTTTGCTCCTAAGAGAACTCCTAAACAAGAGGAGAAATTGAGAGAGGACAACGGCGGCGACGATCCCATTACAGAGGTACCTGATGCTTTGGTCAACCAAGCAGAGAACGTTCTCTTCCGTTGTACCTCCTGCCAACGTGCTTTCCACTTTGAGCATCTCCCACCACTCAAAATGCCCAAGAAAGCTGAGATCATGGACATTCTCCAGACTCGCGAGAAGCGCTTGAAGGAGTACTCTTCCAAGTGGCATTGCAAGGACTGCTGCCATATGCCTGCAAAAGTCCAGAGCCTCGTTGCCTGGCGACCCGCCGATAGAGAGGCTTATATTGATGGCCAGACAATCGACGAGTTCCGCGAAGACGAGAAAGAGTATCTTCTCAAGTGGACCGACTTGTCCTACTTCAAATGCACTTGGATGTCGGGTGCGTGGGTCTGGGGAGTGACCGCCACGACTATGCGAAAAGCCTTCGTCCGTCGCGATGAAGGAATCAATGAATTGCCGAGGTACACCGAGGAGGAGGCTATCCCTGAAGAATTTCTCCGGATGGAAATCATCTTTGATGTTCAGTACGACGAGGAATTCGAACGTGAGTCCGAGGAAGCCGACAAAGCTGCGATCAATATGGTGGAGCAAGTTTTAGTCAAGTTCCAGGGTCTAGGTTACGAAGAGGCCGTCTGGGAGGAACCGCCAGAGCCAAAGGATGAAGCGCGCTGGAGTGATTTTGTCGCGGCTTACAACGAGTATGTTGCTGGGAGATATTTGAATCCACCAGCTGCTAGTATCATGAAGGCACGTGCAGATGCATTTCGGTCTCTGAACTTTGAGAAAGACGTTGAATTGAAGGAACAGCCGACGGCTTTGACTGGAGGAAAGATGATGCCTTACCAGATGGAAGGTCTCAACTGGCTATTGTACAACTTCCATCAAAAGAAGAATGTCATTCTGGCAGATGAAATGGGACTTGGAAAGACGATTCAGCTGATTGCTTTCATGGCTTCTTTAGTCAAAAACAACCCCGAGGTCAGTCATAATAGCTCCATTTACCCGAGATGTGATTTAATTGATTAATTAGTGCTGGCCTTTTCTGGTTGTTACCCCCAATTCCACTTGCCCTAACTGGCGCCGAGAGATCAAGAAATGGGCCCCGGACCTTCGTGTTGTTGCTTATTATGGCGTCAAGAAAGCCCGCGACATGGCCATGGCGTACGAGCTCTACCCAGATGGGTGTCGTGACCTTCGAGCCCATGTAGTTGTTACTTCCTATGAAGCCCCAGTGGACGATCACAGTCGATCATTTTTCAGGCGGATCAAATGGGCTGGTATGATTGTCGACGAAGGCCAGCGTCTGAAGAACGACGAGAACCTCCTTTATGTTGCGTTGAAGGCCGTGAAAGCTCCTTTCCAAGTTCTCCTCACTGGCACTCCTTTACAGAACAACAAGCGTGAGCTGTTCAATCTTCTCCAATTCCTCGATACTTCGATCAATGCAGCCGAGATGGATGAGAAATATGCAGAATTGACGAAGGAGAACCTCGCTGAACTGCACGAGCTCATTCGCCCATTCTTCTTGAGGTATGCCACTGCTCAAACCCTAAAATTACCCTCGGAGCGTTTACTAATTTAAGCATTAGGCGAACCAAGCTTCAAGTACTGAAATTTTTACCTCCCATGGCACAAGTCATCCTCCCGGTATCCATGAGTGTTGTCCAGAAGAAGCTATATCGTTCCATTCTAGCAAAGAACCCGGAGCTTATTAAATCCATTCTCGGTCAAGCCAAGACCGTTCTTCGGCCAGCTGAGAGAGGTAATCTGAACAACATTTTGATGCAACTCAGAAAGTGTCTCTGTCATCCTTTTCTTTACAGCTCGGCCATTGAGGAGATCTCGAAGACGGATTCTGAGCAAGATGTCCAGCGCAAGCTTGTCGAGGCGTCCTCTAAATTTCAATTGTTGCAGATAATGCTGCCAAAACTGAAAGAGAGAGGCCACCGAGTTCTGCTCTTCAGCCAGTTCTTGATGCAATTAGATCTGATCGAAGACTTCTTGAATGGGCTCGATTTACCTTTTCAGCGCCTCGATGGCAATGTCGGATCATTGGAGAAACAGAAACGTATCGACGCCTTCAACGCACCTAACTCGAATCTGTTCGCATTCCTCTTATCCACGCGTGCTGGAGGTGTTGGTATCAACCTCGCAACCGCGGACACTGTTATCATCATGGATCCTGATTTCAACCCTCATCAAGACATCCAAGCCCTGTCTCGAGCTCACCGCATTGGGCAGAAGAAAAAGGTTCTGGTTTTTCAATTAATGACAAAAGATAGTGCCGAAGAGAAAATCGTTCAAATCGGTCGGAAGAAGATGGCTCTTGACCAAGCCCTAATCGAGAGTATGGGGGCTGAAGATGATGCTGGTGTTGACCTGGAATCGATTCTCCGCCATGGTGCTCAGGCACTCTTCAACGATGATGAATGCAATGACATCATATATGACTCTGCGTCTGTGGATAAGTTGCTAGATCGGACGCAAGTTGAGAATACGAGCACCGACGAAGACAAGACCGCAGAGTCCCAATTCTCGTTCGCGCGCGTTTGGGCTAACGATAAAGGCACACTTACTGATGATGTCGAGGGCGATAGAGCAGACGACGCTCCTTCGGATCCTTCGGTATGGGACAAGATTCTCAAGCAGAGAGAGGCAGATGCGGCAGCCGAAGCTGCTAGGAACATGCAGACCTTCGGACGTGGAAAGCGGACTCGTCAGGTGAGTTCTCGCGGTTCAGCTGTCACACTCGTTTTATCGATATACTGATTGCATACTAGGCCGTTGACTATCACAAGTCGACTATGGAAGTCGATGATGACCCTTCTCCAATGAAGAACTTGACTAAGCGCGGTCCTGATGAGTCTGCTAGTGATTTAGATTTCCGCTCCGGTGCTGAATCTGACGGAGACGTTGATGAGGACTCTGAAGCTGAGATGTTTGATCCGAGAGAGCTGGAGCTTTACCGAAATCAAAATGGGCGAACAGCTCGGGTGACTCCAACAAAAGGTACGCGCAGGAAACAAGTCACTCCTAACAAAGCTACTTCTATGATTCAGAAGACCGGCAATACAGCCAAGACAATCACATTACAGCATGCCAAAGCTGGCGAAACTAGAAACACTCGTCCGTCTCAGCAGAGACTAGCTGCCCATCCCATGGCTCCTAGTAACGCTACGAACCGGCATATGCACCTTTCAAAGCAAATGCTACCAGCCAAGGCCATGGTTTCTAGCATAGCTACCGACCAGCAAGTAGCTTCTCAGATGAAAGCAGTTGATTCTGTGCGGACGGCGAGAACGGATGCGATTTACATACCCCAGACGGTCCCGTTGAAGGCCGAGGCAGCTGCCAGAATCTATTCAGCTCCCTCTCAGAATCAGAGCGGCGTCGATGGAAACAATTCACATAAGCCTATAGTTGGGTCTGGCAGTGGCCCTATCGACAGAGCTGTTCCCATAAATTCCAATTCTATGTTGAATTCAACAACTATCAGTGCTGCTCAAGCTAACAACACGTTATCCTCACAGACGCCCTTTGGCCCAATCCCCAACAACTTCCTCACAACCATGACCAGACCTCACACAAGTATGGTTACACAGGCTCACAACTCCGAATTGGATACCGAACCGCGCCTCGGATTAAAACTTCGATTCAAGATACCACAAGAAAAGCCTCAAACCCCTATTCCGATGAAGCCAGAAAGCCGTCCCGTTCACCTCACCCAATTCAAGGCCAAGCCAGATATCAGCGTAATGATCACCCCCAAGTAATTTTCCCTCCAGACGGACTGGGAAGAGGGGAAATGTCAAAGCAGCAACAACAAAACAGTGCTCCATGGTGCACTGACTGTCGTTCTGACCATCCGATCGGCCTATGCCCCCTTCTGCCTCAATTCACTGAGATTTGTGGTATTTGTCGAATTTCTCACTCCGGCATAGGCAGATCTTGTCCAAAGACATCCTCGGAAGTCCAAATTCGTCTCATGCTCGACTCCCTTACCCACAGCAAAAAGCCCCTGGCACAGATTGATGGCGCGAAGAAGATTCTGGAGAAGGCACTCATCGATCGAGGTCAGGAGAGGAGGGCGAAACAAGGAAGATTATAGGATGCCAGGCCATATTCATGTACCAATTTTCTTTCTTCTTTGAACTTCGTACGTGAGAGCTGCTCGTGACTTCATTATGCGACAGTTTGCGCGCGAATGCCTGGTGCCCGTGGTCTATGCGAGACCTCTTAGTTCAGTACATGGGGCTCTCAAAAATTACTGGAAGACCCGCAGGTAGTTGGTATGCATCATTAGAGGTCAGCGTAGATGCCAGTGGCAATTACTGGACAAAAGTTATAATACCCACAGAAATACAAAAGGCGCCGTGTCAACTATAGAATCACGCTTCTTGATTCCCTTCCCTCCGTTCCGCGCAACTGCCCATTCGCTAAAATCACGAGTGGTGCATCGTCTACAACTCGAACTAAAATCATGACGTACATGGGTCTTGATCTTGATGTTTCGGATGGAAGTATCACAACAAACTGTCCCAGCTCCTCTGATGCGCGCTTATGTAACCCTTCCTGAGTTGCATTTCTACGTTCGGCTCCCAGCCCCTTCACCCCTTCCTTCCACCAACGAATGATACTCCCACAACTAGCTGACACCTTTCCATCGATCAAGGCTCTGTAGCAAAAGCCAGCAATGCACTGGGGCCTTCGCTTTCATATCAGATATACTCATCTAGTACTTCAATCCCCCAAAGCTCGGCGCTGCTTCTAGCAGCAGGCAGACCGTGCGAGTAAGATACTTCCAGCCTCACTGTTCTTGATTCTTTCCAGGTTTCGTCTTTCCTTTGAAAGCATTGCATATCTTGAATATTGGTTTCATAGTCCGATTTTAAAATGCGAATTGTGCACTGAGTGGGAAGAAGCTGGCCTCTCTGGAGAAGCAGTACACCTTTGATCGCGACCCTTTTCTCAGATGCAGACAAAGGACCGGTCACGCTACTCGACACGTTCCTGCAGTCTTGCAAAACCATCCACTCTGTTATCATCCGAGAATCTTCGAAACATTAGCCTCGCCAACGCCAAGGAAATTGCTCTTGGTGGATGTTTAGAGGCATGGACTGATAGGTGAATGGGTAGACGTACACGCCTGTGCAGTAATACCATGTTTAAGCTCTGGCTGTCCAAGGTGCCCTTGTCAGGTCCATAAACGAGATTTACTTTGGAGTAATCTAAGTCAATATGGGAGCCATTTGACGTTATTTCATTGTGTCTAAAGGTGCTGTTTATGCCTCCTAGTTAGTCAAATCTCAACGCAGTCGCGTTGAATGTCTATATTGTTCTCATAAAGCTATACTCTATATCAAATGTCGGTGGCCAAATGGAATTTGGCCAGATATGCGACTTGCCATGAGTCCGGGGCAAGACTACTACTATCTTGTCTGGTTGGATATTATAGTCCTAGCTTTGAAATATTGACTTGTTCATGAATACTGTGCGTTTTGGGACTGCATCGGAGGCACAGTAATCTCTATGAGTTACTCCAAGTAACACATTGGGAGAAATGTCCTTCACTCAAGTGCATACTCGAGCTATGTTTGTGTGGTTGTTATTTCCTAGCTACGGCTATGTGTCACCAGTGGACACCGCACCCCTGGCAGTACTAGAACGGTCGGAGCCTCCGTACAAAATACAAATACGAATATGCTCTCGGCCAGTTGATGTTTCAATTCTGTAAAATTTCCAATGGAGGCCAGACCGGGCCTGTGCTCAAGTAGAGCTGCCTTTATCGGTCCAAGGAAGGCATAGTCGAGACGATAGTTAGATTAGAGCAATATGAGGGTGATGTCGTGAATAGTAACCAACTAATTGGGTGATTAACCTACGTCTGCGCGACTATTAGCGTATCGACAAGATAAAAACTCATCGCTTCCACTTTGATTACTTCCTCCCTCGAAACTCGTTATACCTCAACACAATCCTTTCCGCACGAATCCCCACAATCACCACAAATCACAGACAACTCGTGGATCTGAGTAAAGACATTGCGCATTGATGGTCAGTGTCTGCCGGTACTAGTGCTGTTGAACAGAGGTGAGTATCACTGCTGCTGTAAAGCACAGCGACCCCCGTGCCGGTTCATGTTCCTTTGTGATTGAACTCGATCTAATCCTGCACGTCATTTCTTGAAGTCAATCAAAGTCTACACGCTGACAAGAGTTCCGTACAGCACGTTCTCATCCCGGGATTCACGATTGGAATGATTCGGGCCTGAGAACACCCATTGTGTCACGGCTGGTCCTCTGACCTTTCCCTGACCTTTTCCTCGATATCGAATCTCTATCTACCTTCACCTGCTACTTCATCTTCAGACGAGTCCACTATTCTGATTTCTTCAACCACGCACTGACGCTGGATCAATAAGAAGTCACGACTCTCGGCTTGCGCGCCCAGGAGCAAACAAAGAGTCCTTTTGCATTCCCAGATCAGGTTCAATTTGAACCCCTAGTGTGACCAGCTAGCACTTGGGCCGATTGACTGCTCGAATTGGGCGCATGTAGAGGCTACTGTTGCCAAACATCAACCGCCGTCGCCATATTGGCGTCTATTGCAGGCAATTCAACTGCTACCATAAGCTACTGGCCTGTACCAAACCTGGAAATTGCATCTGTCAAAGTGATCTGCCAGTGCGTTTCAAAAGAGACACCTGGGTCGTTCCAGTTGGTATCAACCTAGTGAGTCCACCTGTCCCGACAGAACTGTGTCTAGTTGTTTGAGAAACATCTATCTTTGCTCAGTGTCCGGTTGCTGATGCATGACGTGTAGGTTTCTAACAAATGCTGCAGCAAGCCGAAGCTATACAACCTTATTTGCTACCAGCAAACGGGGAGCACGCTTCCAATCGTCCAGAAACTTCTCACCAGGAGAGGAAACCCCTCTGGCTTACTTTTAGTGTAAGTCTTAGAACAAGTTTCCTTCTATACATCTGGCAAAGCCAAATTGGCCATAGCTTTGTCACAAACGACCAGTGTCTCCGAGTGCGAGCTCTCAAAGGCTTATAGATCCTCTGTTAGTACTACCCTGATCCCTACTCTTCGTAATTCATTCAAGAATAGCATCGTAATGTCAAATCATTAGTCAGGCACTACTATCCTACAAGACGATCTAGCTCGTTCTCGCCTGCTCTTTACATCCAAGTCGAAAGCGCAGATATGGATACCGAGATGACATGCCCGCTAACTCTAATGGATGATCGTAGCACTAGATCCGGTCTATCTTCCCCCAACCAAACAGACAATATGTCCTCATTCCAATCCTCGCGTGAGCGAAATGAGCGGCTTCCGACAAACCAAGATCGAGCTGGTCGCACCAACAGCATCGCTCAGGGCTCAGCTCCTGGCACACGGAGACACCCAGAGATGCCATCATATATCTCGAATTCCTCTGCCTATCCATCGAGCCAATACGACCCGAATGCTCCTATGATGGGTTATCCTCCAGGCAACGGAGGTTCCCAACTAGTTGGTGAGAACAGTGTCCCCCTCAGCACCGTCTGCCCGGGACCTGTTTTTGCGATTCCAGAACAGGTTCAGACCGCATACGCCTATGGAGTCAGACGTCCCGATGGGTCATATACGCGACTCTTACCTGCAGACGAGTTTCCCATGACAGGTGTTCCTTCCCGTCAGGGTCCTGAAGGTCTCATCATCGTGCCGACTCCAATGCAACAAGCACCAGGCCCGGATATCCAGGATCGTATGGTCCCTATCGAGGTATGGTGTCAATTCTCTCGCTAGGGTTGTATGCTGGGTTTCTAATATGTGACAGGTTGTTCAGAAGCTCCCGCCTCTTAGTTTGACTCGCCCTGAGCTCTCCATGCAGCCGCTTTCGTACGACAGTACCCAGGTATGTCAAGGAAATTTATTGTGTGATTTGGTTCCATACCCTCTCTTATTTGTATCACCCTTGAGTGGGTTTTACATAGATACTGACATACTAGTAGCAGCGTATCGATTCAATCGTACAGTCTTCTTCTATGTCAACACCGCCTCCCCGGCGCGAAAAGATATACTGTGACAAATGGATCCATGAGGGTGTCTGCGCTTTCACTCAGATGGGCTGCAAGTACAAGCATGAGATGCCATTTGACAGAGCAACGCAGTTGACTCTTGGTCTGAATCACGGAATCCCGAATTGGTACCGTCGTGCGTACTCTCTTACCATGCACCCCGAGAGCCCACCGCCCTTCTCAATGACAAGCCCACCGAGCTCTGGAAAGCGATTCGAGGGTCCATGGCGTCGTCTAGAAGGACCGCCCCCTCATTATAGACAGAGTGGCGACCAAAGCCGCCCTGGTCGTCCAAGTGGTGTAAATCTACAGGCAGTCACTCGTGAGTCTACACACATGATATTGAACAGGACGATACTAATCACTGTGTGATAGGTGGCAAGAGCCAGTCTGTCTTTGGACCCATCGCTCCCCCTCAGCCTCCAAATACTGGGAGTAACAATCGATACTCAAGCCTCAAGGCTGAGAAGGAGGCAGAGGAGGATGATGAGGACGATGACGAAATGGTCTATAAAGGCCGTAAACATTAAGCTGGGACACGGCTCTCTGGATATCTGCTGGTCGGTGTTCTTAGGCTCCTCGTGTCTTGGTGCTTGGGCTGGCATTTGCTAATATTTGCTCAATTGCGGCTCATCTCATGTCGTCTGTCCTTCGTCCCTCGTTCTTCCGAGTTGCTATTTGCAGCCTTTACTCGTCACTTATCTGCTTTTTGACTTCAAGTCGGGCGACCTTTTGTCTCTTTCGTCACTATCTGCACATTTTGTGGAACGGTTGGTCTTCATACACTGCTTGAGAGCTGGATCGTGCTCGAGTACTTCTGGGGCTGCTTGGGCTGCACTACACTGGGTACTGGGATTTTCTTTCGACTGCTTCGATATATCTGTTGCCGACCATAGATAGCTGAAGGTCGGCGTTGTCTTTATCTTTTATTCGCCTGCGATACATGCATTGCGCTGGGCGTTCTGCTATTTGGCCTCGCATGGTCTACAGCATGGAGTGGAGTAGATATCGTATGCTCACTAAAGGACGCATAGAATGGATAAATAAAACCGGGCTTTCCTCATAACGACTTGCTTTGACGACCTATGTGATTAATTCTCTGATAGTTCACATAGTCTTAATTCCCTAGCCAGAGAACACTTTATAGATTATTTAAGTATAGTAGCAAAGCACCATAATCTGCTTAGCGACTGTGCTTGCTGCAGGTAGGTTAGCAGGCGCGGTCGTGAATTATGGAAGTTGAGAATTTCACGTGGAAAGACTGCATGAAAAATCAACTGGCGGTGAACTTAGTATTGCAGTCCGAAGCCCCGAAGTCGATAGACGTCTCATACTCGGGGTATTTGAGATTGAGTGTGTCAAAGCTCAAAGGCACACGATGGCACTGGTTTACGTCAGCAGGACTCGCTTCTGCACACCGCGTCAACACACGAAAAGGGGCAAATGGGAAAAAGTCGTGTTAGGAAGCTTCCGAACGTGGATGCACTGTTTTTATTCTATAACGATTTAAGGTCGGCCAGGAGCTAATCATCCCCTGAATGCGCTTTAACCTTCTCCAAGGGGACAGGACGGGTTCGGATCGAATTCGAAAATCCGAAGTTGCATGTCATGACACAACGAAAAATCACTGATAGCGCAGAAAGCCGTTGGTAAAGACGAGCCTGTCTACTCAAAAAACAGTATCAGCTCAGATCATGGTATTCCGAGCACTGACGGAAATGTCCCATCATGCGGTGCGAAAAGCACTGTCTGCAACATGGTTAAAGACTCGGAGCTGGGGCTGATATTGAAGGTCACTGGTTGATTTTGTATCGGAGTGAGACCAAGCTCACATTCGAGTCTGATTGCAGCGAATAGTTTCCAAGACAACGGAGCGTGTAACCTTCGTACGTCGTAGATTTATCGACTTTCCTCGCGACATGGGATATGCCGCTTTGGAACATTAGCTTAAGTATACATGTACTGGAAGCCCATCAAAGCACCTCTGATTTATCGTAATTCACGACTGTGGGCAGGGTATAAATGCGCCGCTATGCTCCTGCAATGCTCCAATCTTCAAGAACGCTCCCCTTGGGGAACCAAAGTCCTCGCAGGCATATAATAGTTGGGAGGTAAAAAAAGGGTCAATCATGCAAATCGTCCGCGCTTTCCACCTCCACCGTCTCTACTCTGGCCCAGATTTCCAATATCAAAGAACTCCCCGAAGTTGATCTTCCTTTTCTGTCCAGCGCCCCTGCCAATGGTGCCGTTAGGCCGAGTATTGACTCGAGTGTGGTTGTTGTGTCGTGTTCGTGGCTGTCGAGCGATACCAAGGCCAGAAGGCGCCGTGTTTGAGGTATGTGAGGTCACTGAGCCATCGTGACTAGGAGCACGAGTACTGTCTGAAATGTCAAGATCTGACAATATTATGTCTGTATCCTGAGGGTATGGATGGGTCGATCTGAACGTGAATGTTGATTGTGGAGATAGTAAATTTGGCGCTTCCGAGTCCACACTATTTGAGGCGATGGTTGGTGGTGGGGCAGATTCTGTTCGTAATGGGGAAACTGCTCTTATCGGATTGGATGTAGTATGAATTCGACTCGAACTCTGTGATCTCTGCATAACTGGCGATGAGCCACGCTCTAGCTTATCCGATGCTTCATCATCGCTCTCCACGTTTGGAGTGACAGAGTCCCTGCCATCTAACCGCTCGGTGGCCCATCTGCGGACCCTCCACCCCTCTCCGTCACTCAGCCCAATATCTTCCTTGTCAAGAAAAGCCAGGAGCTCGTCCAGAGCATCTTGATATCCTTCCGCGCGAGCCCTTCCTTGGTTGGCGGCGGCGCTCTTGTAGAGGTTGGTAACGGACAACGCGGCGGCTTTGAAAGCAGTGAGGAGCTGCTCGGGCGGGTCCTGGTGCTTGACTGTAGTTGGGGCAGCTGTCGTAGGAGTTGCACCTGGGAGAGAAGTGTTCAGACTCCTCATAGAGTCCATGATTGCGGTGCAGTTGTGCTGCACAGTTTATTGTTGAGGTTGTTCGGGTCCGGGTTGACGTGGTGAACAAGATAGCGGGCTCAGAGAGTGCGGGCTGGCGGGCTGCAGATCAAAGACTGACCGACCGACCGACCTGACTGACGTCGGCAAGGGCTTTGGTGGGCGGCAAAAGGTCAGTGAAAGACGCCGGCTTGAAGGCGCTGGCTGTTGACAGAAGGAAATGTTGTTTTATTGTAAAGCCAATGAGTGTTAATGTTGATGTTGATGTTGAGACCAAATTTGTTGAAAAAGAAACAGAAAGAGTGAATGCTGCATCTCGAGTGTTGGAATAAGTAGAAGTTTGAACAGAAATCTCTAGAATTGAGGATTTGGTTTGTTCTCGTGGAGCGGAGCGGAGCGGCCTGGAGTGGAGTGGAGTGGAGCGGAACTTTAGGGACAAACTTGTGGGGAGGGCTTCCTATGGCAGCTGCGCAGAGCCAAGAAATTACTGTACGGAGGTACAGGGCCTAAGTTTAGGCTCACCGCCCGATTCTGCCAGCTGGAATGTGTATGGGCAGAACGAAAGCGGTGAGCCTAAACTTAGGCCCTGTACCTCCGTATGCCCCTGGAATGACGGAGTAAGACAGTACCTAAGTAAGGTTACTAAGGTACTAGAGCACCTGACCTCCCTTCCTGCCTACCTACCTACTAGCCGCAGGCGCAGCGGCGTTATAATGTTCCGTCATCGCCTAAATTCCTTGGCTTCACTTGCTTCCTTTGCTTGCTTGGCTTCTAGGCTTCGCTTCGCTTCGGTTCGACTGGTCAAGAGCGCTCCCGCTCCCGCTCTCGCCCTCCTCGCTCGCCCTCGCCCTCATTCACGGTAATCCCCATTCCCATCTTCATCTTCGTACAGTACATACCTACGCGTCGACAACGCCTTCCGTCATTCTCTTCCTTGAATTCCCTTCTTGTTTGAGGCCCGACCCATCGCGAACGCGACAGGACGTCGCATCTAAGCTTGAGAGCAACCGTGTCGCGCGAAGGTCGACCACAATCGTACCTAATACTTTTGCTCGCCCTTCTGGGCAGAAATTGATCTACCATGGCACCACGCTCCTCCCGTACGAGTGGCGCCGATACAGACACATCGATGGCAGACGTGTCAGAGCCCATTACCCAGCTCCCTGTTGATCCAATGGTATGTTATCCTCACGGAGGTGCACAATGGGTTCCTCCAGTGTTGTAGACCGTGAGACGCAGCTTCAGACCGTATTGACCCTTTCCTTCTAGGAGGTTGACGAAACACCAGAC
This sequence comes from Cadophora luteo-olivacea, assembly GCA_026120085.1. Lineage (NCBI taxonomy): Eukaryota > Fungi > Ascomycota > Leotiomycetes > Helotiales > Ploettnerulaceae > Cadophora > Cadophora luteo-olivacea. The sequence goes on along the minus strand of JALRMC010000052.1, from coordinate 275,357 downwards.
TATACGGAAGACTCTGACACAAACCCCAATACGACTGCCAGCAGCGTTGTAGGAGAGCCGGTGGATGGCAGAAAGAAAAGATCGCAGGCAACTCTTCTCAGACGGAGTGTTTTTGGGAAGAAGCATGATGTCCTTGGGGAAAGCAAGGTATGGCAGCATTACGACTAGTTCGAAGAATGTTCTTCGGTTACTTCCAGAATACTAAAGATCTAATAGGAAGATGATTCTATCCGGCGTTTTCGATACCTCTTGGGTTTGACCGACCTCTTCAGACATTTCATCGAGACCAACCCAAATCCGAGAATCAAAGAGATTATGGTTGAGATCGATCGCCAAAACGCCGAGACAGAAAAGGCTGTTAAGAAAGGTCGAGACAGACAAGGTGGCGCGGCCGTTGTAGGACGAAGAAGAACCGAAGCCGAAGAAGATGCCGAGTTGTTGAAGGACGAGAAAGTTGGAGGTTCCGCGGAAACCGTCTTCCGAGAATCGCCAGGCTTTATCAAGGGCGGAGAAATGCGCGACTACCAGGTTGCAGGACTGAACTGGTTGATATCCCTCCACGAGAATGGTATCTCGGGCATTCTTGCCGACGAGATGGGCCTTGGAAAGACTCTTCAGACCATATCCTTCCTTGGCTATTTGAGACACATTATGGACATCACAGGACCTCATTTGGTCGTTGTTCCAAAGTCCACCCTCGACAATTGGAAGAGAGAATTCGCCAAGTGGACTCCAGAAGTCAATGTACTTGTCCTCCAGGGAGCTAAGGATGAACGCCACACACTTATCAATGACCGTCTGATCGATGAAAAGTTTGATGTCTGTATTACTAGTTACGAAATGATTCTACGTGAGAAATCTCACCTGAAAAAGTTCGCGTGGGAATACATCATCATTGACGAGGTATGTCCTTACACGAAGCATTCACGCGTGCTGCATTCTAATTCCAACAGGCCCACCGTATCAAAAACGAAGAATCCTCCCTGGCTCAAGTCATCCGGGTTTTCAACTCTCGGAATCGGCTTCTGATTACCGGCACACCGTTACAGAACAATTTGCACGAATTGTGGGCGTTGCTCAACTTCCTACTTCCAGATGTCTTTGGTGATGCCGAGGCATTCGACCAGTGGTTCTCCGGCCAAGGAGAAGATCAGGATACTGTTGTGCAGCAGCTTCACCGCGTCCTGCGACCTTTCTTGCTCCGTCGTGTCAAAAGCGATGTTGAAAAGAGTCTGTTACCCAAGAAGGAGATTAATTTGTATATTGGAATGTCTGATATGCAAGTCAAGTGGTACAAGAAGATTCTCGAGAAAGATATCGACGCAGTCAACGGAGCAGGCGGAAAACGCGAGTCCAAAACTCGCCTGCTCAATATCGTCATGCAACTCCGAAAGTGCTGTAACCACCCTTATCTCTTTGAAGGCGCGGAGCCTGGACCTCCCTATACCACGGAGGAGCACATCGTCACTAATGCTGGGAAGATGGTCATGCTCGATAGACTTCTTGTTCGTCTCAGGAAGCAGGGCAGCCGAGTTCTGATATTTTCTCAAATGAGCAGATTGCTCGATATTCTTGAGGATTACTGCGTGTTCAGAGAGTTCAAGTATTGCAGAATCGATGGTGGTACTGCACACGAAGATCGTATTTCGGCAATCGATGAGTACAACAAGCCAGACTCGGAGAAGTTTGTCTTTCTTCTGACAACTCGAGCGGGTGGATTGGGTATCAACTTGACAAGTGCTGATATCGTAGTACTTTATGACAGCGATTGGAACCCCCAAGCGGACCTGCAAGCCATGGACCGAGCTCATCGAATCGGTCAAACAAAACAGGTTGTCGTTTACAGATTCGTGACGGAAAATGCTATCGAGGAGAAGGTCTTAGAGCGTGCTGCGCAAAAGCTTCGACTTGACCAACTTGTCATTCAGCAAGGTCGTGCCCAGACTGCTGCAAAGGCTGCCGCCAACAAAGACGAATTGCTCAGCATGATCCAACATGGTGCCGAGAAGGTCTTTTCGTCCAAGGGACCTACAGGCAATCTTGCGGAGAAGGGCACTGAACTCAACGACGACGATATCGACGAGATTTTGAAGCATGGTGAAAAGCGCACGGCAGAACTTAATGCCCGGTATGAGAAACTTGGGATCGACGACCTGCAAAAGTTCACATCTGAGTCAGCATACGAGTGGAACGGCCAAGATTTCACGAACAAGAAGAAAGAAATCGGTATCAATTGGATCAATCCTGCTAAGCGGGAGAGAAAGGAGCAATCTTACTCGATGGACAAGTACTACAAGCAGGCTCTTTCCACTGGTGGCCGTGTTGCGGACACGAAACCGAAGGCCCCTCGTGCTCCCAAACAAGTCACCGTCCATGACTACCAGTTCTTTCCTGGGACCCTTCGAGATCTGCAAGACCGCGAGACCGCGTATCATCGAAAGGAGATCGGATACAAAGTTCTTCTTCCGGATGGTCCTGATGACCAACTCTCCGATCGGGAGGCGGAACGTGCTTTGGACCAAGAGGAAATTGATAATGCGACCCCGCTGACTGAAGAAGAACAAGAGGAGAAGCAACGTCTATCCCAGCAAGGTTTTGCTGACTGGAACCGTCGAGACTTTCAGCAGTTTGTCAATGGTTCTGCAAAGTATGGCCGCAAGGATTATGAAGCCATCGCGGATGAAGTTGATAGCAAGACTGCAGAAGAGATCAAGGCATACGCAAAGGTCTTTTGGCAACGCTACACGGAGATCGCCGACTACAGCAAATATATCAGCTTGATTGAGGCTGGTGAGGAGAAGACTCGCAAGATGGAGCATCAACGCAAAATGTTACGTAAGAAGATGCAGCAATACCGTGTGCCACTCCAACAGCTCAAGATCAACTACTCTGTTTCCACCACAAACAAGAAGGTATACACCGAGGAGGAAGATAGGTTTCTACTGGTACTACTTGACAAGTATGGTGTCGATAGCGAAGGTCTGTTCGAACGCATCCGGGACGATATTCGCGACAGTCCACTGTTCAGATTTGATTGGTTCTTCCTGAGTCGCACTCCGGTCGAGATCAGCAGGAGATGCACTACCCTTCTTACTACAGTAGCTCGTGAATTCGAAGACGCATCTGCCCCGAAAGCCAACGGAGCTACCAATGGTAAAGCAAAACGAGAACTAGAGGATGACGAAAATGACGAGGATAGCGTGCTTGGTATGGCTCCTGCAAAGAAGAAGTCAAAGCACGGCGTCAAGGTATGAACGACTTCCTTCTGATATTTTCACGGAGCTGACTCGAATCTGCAGAACAAGGCTCTTGACAACATTAGATCTGGTGCTGGCAGCAAAGCGACCTCAGCTGCGACATCTTCAAGAGCATCGAGTGTGATGTCTACTGCCTCAAATGCTGTACCAGCAACCAAGGGAAAAGGCAAGGCCAAGAAGAAGTGATTGCCGATGACCGAATCATGAACATTTTCATTCAATTTGTACCGGTACAATGGAAGGGAAAGGGCGCAGAGTAGAACTGGCGCTATCATTGAATGGCGCATAGAATGGTCATTATGGGTGGAATCGTTGCTTTTCTATGATATCGAAGTAGACAACCTCATTGTATATTTACAGTTGTACCGCAAAGACAAAGCTGGATCGTGTCGATGTTCTAGTCCCATAGCTTCGATCAATGGTTTGTATTCTAAATTCGTAAACAGCTTATTACGAAGTAACCTGATCCAGGGAAGACTTCCTAGTGGGAACTTCCCGTCCAGCCGTCCCGTCCTGTTGAATTCCAGGTGTGCCTCAGGCCTCATTCGCTTAGTTCACATCCATTAAGCTCTACAATGATTCTTTCCTTCTTTACTCCACTTTTGAACCTTCTCACCATTCCCAAGTCCCAATCAGGGTAGCCTAAAAGATCATCAAATAGTTACGAATGAATCCTAGAAGCTACCTACTCAAAATCCCCATTCTCCATTCTATTTCGGTTACGGCGAGGACGCACGGCGCCCAGAGATTATTCAGTATGATGAGATCAATGTTGAAGGAGCCCAGGAGATTCGCCCCATTGGGTGATGATCCAGGAGGTGACTCACCAGAGTTGAAGGGCATTGTTTTTGACGTTGATGGAACACTATGGTGAGTCGAAATGCAATTCCAGAAGTTCTGAGCCGCGTTTACCGTGCTTGGTTTATGCTCTTGTTGATGTTGTCATCAAGAACTGTTCAAATCCAAGTAACTGAATGAGACGAACGTGAAGTGATGATAACGAACGCGGGCCCGTTTTTTCGGATGGCTGTAACGATCTCTGCCATTCATTTGAGTTGTCAATATTGTACAGATTTCCACCTGGCTTGTCAACGCAGTCTTTTACCTGTGCTGATCGGTCTTGTTTTTACTCCTCGTATGAGCTTCTATAGCCCATCTTGAGGACATTCTTTCCGCGTTACATTGGCTTGCTTCGAGTTGAGTCAGGTCACATGGGCTCGTCGTTGAATTCTGGCCAGCCTTCAGTAAGGCCAATGCCAATCAAACATGATTACACAATACATCCCTCGTTGCGCAATTTTGTTTTGCTAGTATGTCTACTCCTCCGTAGTCTCACTCTGATACACTATAGCATCCCACAGACCTGGATGTTCGGACAAATGCGATCTGCTCTCGGAATCGATAAGCGTGTCGATATCCTCGACCACATTCACTCCTTACCAACTTCAGAGCAAGAAGCCGCCCAAGAGAAAATTCGAGCGATTGAGCGGTCAGCCATGCGCTCTCAAGAGCCCCAGCCAGGTCTCGTCTCCCTCATGAAATATCTTGAGAGTCGCAACATACCCAAGGGAATCTGTACTCGGAACTTCGACGCGCCTGTCACGCATTTGTTGGAGAAGTTCTTGACTGGGCAGGAATTCAAGCCGATCGTGACGAGGGAATTCAAGCCACCAAAGCCGAGCCCTGCCGGTATCCTACACATAGCGAAGAGTTGGGGTTTTCTCGAAAAAGATGGTAGTTCGGGAGATGCTAGTCAATTAATCATGGTTGGGTAAGTGCCTGAAAATCCCCGTGTACGAGGCTGTAGCTACTCAAGTAATCATGATTTCTGCTGTGTATGTGGATCTGCAAATGAATGTCAGATGTGCTAACACTCTGTGGCAGGGACTCGATAGACGACAGTGAGTCTTCTTCGAGTTTTTTTTCCCTCTTTCGGTTTATCTTAGATTCATTATGGCCAAAGCCTACTCGCGAGACAATCTTTCCGTCACGTGGTACTCTTTATTCCATCTAAAAGTAATACTGACTCTGACTTGCTCCACAGTGACTGCAGGTTATACCGCGGGAGCCGCAACCGTACTACTCATGAACGAAGGCAATGCCCACCTTGCTTGCCACGAGCATACGGATTTGATTGTCTCCAGGCTGGACGAGCTGATCGAGATCCTGGAGAAGGGATTTGTAGGAAAGATTGGCAGAGGAGAGGATAGTGATACCAGAGTAAGGGCAGAAGGAGTTTTGCAAGATGGAAAGGCCGAGGCTGTTGCAAATAAGTGAAGTGAAGAAGGTGGAGGGATATCTTAATGGATCGTTGTCTAAATACGCCTGCAGCAACGCCATAGCTACTTCATATTCAACTACCCAAATTTTGTTCCGTCGCCAAACTCGGTCCAGCTCGAAGATCGAGAAGAAATATGATTGCAGTCAACAAGTAGATAAGTCAGACATAAACTTAACATGATAGTTGGACGCCAGGGAGATGCTCGAGGTGCTTGCGAAGTTGGACAATTGGATAGGCCGGAAGAAAGCTGCGAAAGATGGCATTAGATTGATTTAGTATTCGTACGAACTAGAACCGTTGGCCGGATATCCAGATCCGTACATGCCATTTCCAAAAGTAGCTTGTCTTCGACTCTCCTTCTTCACATCGCCATCGCCATTCTCCTTCTTCGGCACCGGGGGTGGCGGTAAGGGTCCGGCAGGTGGAGCAGGCCGCATTGGCAGTGTCGTAGTAGAAAATGACACGGCATTGGCACTGGATGGGCCATTGGACGAGTGGTCAGGCGCATTCAATGTGGTGACCTTAGGTACAGAATTTGTTGTAGAGACTCTAGGAGGAAGACCGGGATGATAGGGAGCACCAGATGCGCGACCAAGGCTGACTGATCCGTTCTTAGTCGGTGACCTATCACTGTATTGAGGAGATGTCACCGCTGAGCGCACATCACCACCACCTATTGGAATGTCGCCGGATGTTGGCGTAGGCAGAGAATAATCTGGGGAATTCGAAGCATAGAGTCCTGTGGGCGAGTCCCCGGACCGAAGAAGCTGTTGTGTCGAGGGAGATAGCTGAGGCGCGAGGTGAGATTTGCGATTGTCCTTTTCGATCAAGCTGACCGCCCATTCTCTCAAGTCTACCGGGGTTCTTTTGGCTGCTTGTACGAAAGGCTCGCGTTCCTGGAATAAAATTAGCATTGCCCCATGACGAGTCTGCAAAGTGTTGCTTACAAAGAGTTCTTGTGGCGTAGGACGTTCTTCTGGGGCCTTAGCCATACATTTCTGTATCATATCCTCCAATATCTGGGGGAAAGCTTCGCTCTTAGGAAGTTTTGGAGCTGGCTCGTAGACAATCTGCTGCAGAAGGTCCAGAATGCCAGATGGTGCGCCGTCTCCATCAGACAAGTGCTCGCTGGCATCAAAGGGGAACTTCCCAATGGCCAATTCCATAATTGACAAGCCGAAACTCCAGACATCCGACTTCACTGTATATTTCTGACCTTGAATTCTCTCTGGAGCCATGTATGTAGACGTGCCGACGAAAGTGTCTGCTACGGAGTTGACCAGCTCTCCTGAAACACCAAAGTCGCATAGTTTGATCTGACCCTTCGAGTTCACCAGGATATTCGAAGGTTTGATGTCTCTGTGCATGATATGATGCTTGATGTAGAGGTAAGTCAATCCTCCGAGCGTCGCTTCCGCAATCTTCCCCAAAACATCTACCCGTACGGGACCGAACAATTTAGAGATTCTGTCAAGGGAACTAGGGCCGGTCAGCAGATACCCTGGACCTAGCTGTAGGGTGCATACCCGACATCCATATACTCCATGCACATAATGACATCGTTGGTATCGCTAAGAAATGCACCATAGAAGTTGACAATAAATTCCGAGTTGGTATCGTGCATGATCTGAAGTTCCCTGACAATTCGACGGCGCATTTCCTTCTTGGCTTCAACATGAATGACCTGGTGGGAGAATATTCATTAACATACAGGCCATAGAGCCATGGATGCTGTGGTTTACCTTTCTTGCCATAACTGTCCCCGTCGCCATATGCCTGACTTTGCTGACGGTTCCTCCATTTCCGTGTCCTAGGTCCTTCAGAACCTCTAAATCCTCGCGTTTCAAGTCTAATTTATATTCGATTCCAATCTCAAGCTGCGCGGTCTGCCTGGCGTTCTCGTTCCCGTTGCCGCCCGGAATTTGGAGATCACTCTCTGAAGGCGCAACTGGCCGGGGGGCAGGTGCTGCCAAAGCAAGACCTTTGACATTCTTTCTCTTCAAGGTTCGCACCGAACCGATAGCGTCTGACATTTTGGCTGTTTTTCTCCCTTACACTCTGTGGTTTCCGGCAGACAGACAGGAATAGGGAGCTGCTGGATAACGGGGTCGCAAAAGGCTGGCTTGTGGCTTGTGTACGAGCGGGTACTGCTGGGCAGCACTTTAGACGCTGGCAGGAAGATGTTGGCTGACGGTGGGACGAGGCGGCAAATAGGGTGACGGGCAAGCTTATGACGGTCGTGGGTACGGTACGGTACGAATGAGGGAGTGCGAACGTGACTGTGATTGTGACTGTGACTTTGCGGGTTGGGTTGGGTTGGGTTGGGTCGGGTTGGGTTGGGTTGAGTTGAGTTGGTTTGGGTTGGGTTGGGTTGGTTTGGTTTTGGTTGTGGCTTGAGGCAAGATGGATGAGGGGAGGGGCAGGGTGAGGGACGGTGGGTGTGAGCATGAGCGGAGGTGGTTCTTATCGGCGGGCCTGGCCTCCAGGATTGTGAACAGATCCAGATCCAGATCCAGGAACGACGGATTATCCTCCTTCCTCGTGTGTGCAGTCGCAAATAACTACAATAACTACTCAATCGATATCGTGGAGGTTGCGGATAGGGTTGCAGAAGTAGAAGCAGAAGCAGAAGTAGAAGCAGAAGCAGAAGTAGAAGCAGAAGTAGAAGCAGAAGCAGAGGCAGGAGTAGAGGCAGAGGTAGAAGCGGAAACAGGTGGTAAGACAATTAATTATAAGGTGGTGCAGTGCAGTGGGGTGGACTGGCGGAGTATTGTACAGCGATGTCCTGACAAACAAGTCAAGGAAGGAAGGCTAGGTACTATAATATTGGCAGGTCCCGAGTCTGTGTTTAGGTACGGTAAGGTACTTTATAATACTTATACTCTACTCCAGCCTCTAGCCTCTACGGGGGCTTGTGATAGGTAGATGGATGTGGATGTAGACTCGTCGAGTGCTACATCTACATCTACATCTACATCTAGGTAGGCCGCGGTGGCCGCAGGTAAGTTGACGCGCTACTCTAGTTTAAGAGCGGTACGGTACGGTACGATGCGTAGGGAAGTTCAATGAACCTTTGAGTCGAGGTAATTATACTTATATAGTACTATATGCGGTAAGGGCGGGAATACATTTCCTAAGGTACCTAGGTCCGGAAGCTTAATGGATAGGTAGCATACTTATACTTATACTTGAACTTATACTTATAGTTGGCCCTGCCCTGCCCTGCCCTGCCCTGTCTCGCTTATACAGAGACAGTATTTATGAAGTATTTATGACAAGAGACGTGAAAGAACAGCCAACCTGGAATGCAAGAATGAAAAGCCTCGACAAGTGTCCTGCGAGACTTGGAGCCGAGGGAATCAACTGAAAGGAAAGAAGGCGTGATTAAATCCCATCAAGAGAGGAAGACAAAGTGAGAGAGAGAAAGACTAGAAAGACTTGTATTCGTATACAGTAAAGGAGCCACAGCACTGTAGCATTAGAATCTTGTTAGATGTGATCTGGTTTTGGTCCTGGTCCATCTCTTATCTTCTCTTGTCTGTACCAGGTGGGAGGTGGGTTCCAGGAGCCGCGCATTGGCTTGCGAATAGACAGGTGGAGATAGAAAGGGCCATGGCTCGTGTCTCAGCAATTAGACTTTTGACGCATGGGATTGGATCACGTCAGGCATCTTCTGGACGAGCTCTGTTTGCATTCTATGGGATGGTACGAGTAAATATACATATACCATATTAATTGGCCTCATGGGGAAGGGGAAATATGACAAGCTTCAAACGTCACGCGGGACGCGCGGGACATTGGAGCAAGGTAAAATATATAATTAATTACATAGCTTGAGCAGAGAGTGTACAAGAGCCAAGGGGTTGGATAGGCAGATATTTACTGATGACAATGCCCGTACTGTCATATTTTATTCTTTGAACCAAAATACTAGTTTCCAACTATCTCTTCAATACCGCAGTACACTTGACGCAATGGATTGACACAGACACCTCACGGTGGTCTAACTTCATTGTTTATTTCCTTAAATGTGAGCGGCAACGGACAACCCTCCAAAACTTGGAAAACTTGGGAATTTCATAAATGCGGACTGATTCAACGAAACAATAGATTCAGCGATGTCGAGCCGACTGCTCCAAGGAACAGAGCGCAAGCAACAACCTTCCTCTGTCCTCTTTCTGCAGTCGAATGACAGGAAAGTCCGGACCAATTTAGGGCAGTGTGGCTTGACAGCGGTGGCTTTTGACGGTGATAGCTCTTTCACCACGTGATCAAGGATCAAGCGCGAATTTGGTATCAAGGAACGCGAAAGAATTACATGCAGAGCTACAATCTCGGCGCCCATCACCTCAGCGCATTCCGCCTTGATATTCACCAAACCGAGGCCCTATCGTCATCTAAATCAACCCTGGTCTTGAGTGGCAGAACTTGATTGTTCGCCGTCCCTCTGGCATTCCTTCAGCAACGTTACTTACCTTCCTTTATACACACTTTCCGCCCACTACTCGACCGCACTCTCGAATCGTCTGCGCCATAGAAACTGCGAAGATGAGCATGCGAGACTTGATCAATGGGGAGGCAGAGCTCGACGACGAAGAGAACGACGAATCTTTCGATGAGGATACTGGAGAGGCCAGACCAAGCAAGCAGCGAGATCCTGATCTGGACGACTCGAGCGAAGAAGAAGACGATGACGATGAGGAGGCAGCTCGAGCAGTATGTGGCAATAGCCAGAGTTGCCTTTCGTACCGTGTTCTTCAGTGCCTGTACTGACGAGCCCTAGGTCCGCGAAGGATTCATCATTGAAGATGATGAGGATGAGGAGGCTGAACAACGCCGGCGCCGGCGCAAGAAGCGCAATCGTGCCGAGCGAGAACAGGAAGAGGCTGCTTTGGACGAGGAGGATCTGGATCTCATTGGCGAAGCAATCCCCGAGTGGGAACGTAAGACAGCTGCGCAGGTATGTTATTGTTTTGTTCACCTCTTGCGATGTGGCTGACACTTTATCCAGCCAAAGCTCAAGCGTCTCAAGCGTGGTCACCGGGAGGATACTGACCAGCGACGAGAGCGAGGACTAGATGAGATATTCTCTGATGATGAGGAAGTGGATGCTGGCCATGACCTGGATCGAGGTTTCGCTCGCTCAGACCATCACCGGGTTGACGAATTTGCCGATTTCATCGAGGAAGACGACCTGGAAGATGAGGACGAGCGGCAGAGACATCAAGAGGAGATGGAGGTGGCTCGTCCACGGGAGAGGGGTTATGTTGGTGGTACGGAAGCCTCTGGTCTCGATAAGGATGCTTTGGATGATATGGAGGCCATATTTGGGAATGGGGAGGACTATGACTGGGCTTTGGCCCTGGAAGATGAGGCAGAGGCGAGAGAAGCTGGAGATCATAATTTGGAGTTGAAGGACGTCTTCGAGCCATCACAGCTGGCAGAGAAACTTCTCACGGACGAGGACAATCAGATTCGATGGGCAGACGAACCGGAGCGATTCCAATTGGATCGATTACCATACAAGAATTTACAAATCACCGACGATCAATTCAAGGAGGAAGCTCGTTGGATTACCAGTCTCATTTGGCCAAAGAAGCAGTTGCATAGCGATTTACAGGCACCTTTCACCAGAGCTATTGGCAAGGTTCTGGAGTTTTTTGTGGTGGATGAGGTCGAAGTTCCCTACGTCTTTCAACATCGAAAGGATTACCTGATCCATGCCAAGAAAACCCGGGTTCGTGACAGCAACGATCAGGACGAGTACGTTGTCAGCGCCGAGAAACTATTGAACCAGGATGACCTTTGGCGGGTTCTTGAACTTGATCTCAAATTCCGAGCGCTCATCGATAAGCGCAATGTTTTGGAAAGAACATACGACAATCTCAAGCTTGCTGGGGGTGTAGACGATCCTATGGTCGAGGCGATGCTACCAGTGGCGGTGACCATGGAAGAGTTGCAGGACATCCAAGATTTCGTGTACTTCCAGTACTCCTCAGAGATCAAGGATTTGGCAGCTACGAATGGCGATGTGAAGGAGAAGCGTCGGCCAGGAGGCAAGTCGTCAATTTTCGAGCGCATTCGAAAAGGCAAAGCGTATAATCTTGTCAGAGCTTACGGGATCACGCCAGACCAGGTCGCTCAAAATGCTCTGAGAGAAGGCAGAAAGCAGTACACAGAAGACTCCTCTCTTACTCCTATCGATCTTGCCGACTCGCTCACCCTTGACAGCGAATTCAGTACGGGCGAGCAGGTACTTCTGGCCGCTCGCCAAATGTTCGCTGAGGAACTGTTCATGAATCCTCGAATGCGAAAACACTTCCGTATGAACTACTACATGATGGGTGTTGTTAATTGCCGAAGGACTGAGAAAGGCCTACGGAAAATTGACGAGCAGCATCCATACTACGAGTTAAAGTATTTGAAGAATCAGACCTTCAGCGACATTGCCAACAAGCCGGAGATATTTCTTAAAATGCTGAAGGCCGAGGAAGAAGGACTGATTGAGGTCAGAGTCAAGCTGCAAAATGAGCAGGAATTCCGGAAACAGCTCTTCTCTGAATTCGCATCGGACAATTTCAGCGAGCTCGCCGATGCTTGGAATGACGAGCGACAAAAGGTCTTGGATCTCGCATTTACCAAGCTTGAGCGCGTGATAACTAAGGGTGTCAAGGAGAGTATGAGAACAGAATGTCAAGACTCCGTTCTAAAGATATGCCGAGAAGAATACTCAAAAAGACTCGACCAGGCCCCTTACAAGCCAAAGGGCATGATTCTTGGCACAATCCCCCGCGTTCTCGCACTCTCGAACGGCAACGGAGACCCAGCTCGAGATCCCGTTGCATGGGCTTGGGTGGAGGAAGACGGACGTGTCTTGGAACATGGGAAATTCGAAAACCTCTCCCGGAACGAGAAAGCCCGCGAAGATTTCGTTGAATTAGTAATCCGAAGGAAGCCAGATGTTCTAGGCATTAGTGGCTTCTCTGTCGATACGCACAAGCTGATAACCAGTCTCAAAGATCTGATTGAAGAGAAAGGCTTGAAGGGCGCTGAATTCGAGGACCCAGAAACAGGTGACGACCGCAGTGAACCTCTTGAGATTGTCGTGGTCAACGATGAAGTTGCTCGGCTTTACAAGGACAGTGCTCGTGCTGCTTTGGACCACCCGACATTTTCTTCACTCACAAAATACTGCGTTGCCTTAGCCAAGTACCTCCAGAATCCAATGAAGGAATACGCAGCTCTCGGGAAGGACATTATCTCGTTGTCATTCCATCCTTGCCAGCAACTTCTGCCGGAAGAGAAGCTTCGAAAGCAGCTTGAAACCGCTATGGTGGACATGGTCAATCTGTGCGGGGTCGATATTAACGAAGCTATTGCGGACTCATACACAGCAACATTACTCCCATTCGTTTGTGGTCTTGGTCCCCGAAAAGCCACAGCGGTCTTAAAGACCATCAATGCTAATGGCGGTATTGTGAACACCAGAGATGAGTTGGTTGGTGATCCAGACAGCGGCAAACTCCCAGTTGTTGGCCCCAGAGTCTGGAATAATTGCGCAAGTTTTTTGTCCATTGAGTATGACAGTTCGAATCAGACATCAGACTACCTAGACAATACGCGAGTCCACCCTGAAGACTATGAGCTCGGCCGCAAGATGGCTGCGGACGCTTTGGAACTGGACGAAGAGGACGTAAAGGCCGAAGTTGACGAAGGTGGTGCGGGAGCGATTGTTCGTAAGCTCATCAAGGATGACGAACAAGAGAAGGTTAATGACCTGATTCTGGAAGAGTATGCTGAACAACTTGAGCGAAATTATAACCAGCGAAAGCGCGCCACGCTAGAGACAATCCGTGCAGAGCTCCAGCAGCCATATGAGGAACTTCGAAGAAACTTCTCGATGTTATCGGACAACGAAGTCTTCACAATGCTCACAGGCGAAACGCAAGACTCTTTGTGCGAGGGTATGATCGTATCAGTCAATATCCGGGTGGCCAAGGAAGACTTCATCATCGCCAAGCTTGATTCGGGCATTGAAGGTCGCGTTGAACAGCAGGAAGGCTCCGACTTGTCCGACATTCCTCTGAACCGGCTATTCTCGATTGGTCAGACTGCTCAAGCCAAACTTCTGGAGTTGGATCGACACAGTTTTTCTGCGAGGCTTTCTCTACGTGAGCAAATGCTCCGCATTCCATTCCGCAAGCGTATCGACCACGACCGTGGTGCTTGGGACTCTTTGCAAGAAGACAAGGATAAGGAGGAACTTCGTGAGAAGGATAAAGCAACTGGTCGGACTCAACGAGTGGTCAATCACCCCCTCTTCAAACCTTTCAACTCCACGCAAGCCGAGGAGTATCTCGGCTCCCAGGCTCCTGGCGATGCTGTTGTTCGGCCATCATCTAAGGGTAACGATCATCTGGCAGTGACCTGGAAAGTGGCTGACGGGGTCTACCAACACATCGATGTACTGGAATTGCAGAAAGAGAATGAATTTTCCTTGGGCCGAACGCTTCGTATCGGTGCTAGGAACTATACCGATCTTGATGAACTCATCGTGGATCATGTCAAAGCCATGGCCAAAAAGGTTGCAGAAATGATGGACCATGATAAGTACCAGTCTGGTACCTTGGCTGATACTGGTAAGACCACGCAAGAAGTCCGATCCTCACAGGGCCATTGCTAACAGCTCCCAGAAAAATGGTTGACTACTTACACGGAAGCCAATCCCAAAAGATCCGTTTACGCCTTCTGTTTGGATAAGAGACATCCTGGCTATTTTCATCTTTGCTTCAAAGCAGGCCAGGCTGGGCGTCCTCATTCGTGGCCAGTTCGCACTATACCTAATGCTTTCGAACTGATGAAAAGCCAGTATCCTGATATGAAAGCGCTGTGCAATGGGTTCAAGTTGAGACACCAGAGTGAGCAGATCAAGAGAGCCTAGGGAGGGACCCATTATGGGACCAGGAGTGGAGTTAGATCCTTCCCAAGTTTGTATTAGTTAAAGCACGCGAGCAGGACGGCGTCACATTTGATGAAATAGGGGCGAGAAAAGTGAAATCAGCCTGGGTTCTTTGCATTATAGCACGTGGAAGAAATTCATAGCAATGGATCTACATTGCAACTTTTCAAAAATGGGAATGTGCGCATGTTTCGAGCTTATTTGTAGGTCTCTGTGCAAGGCGGCGATAGTCCTTGGTTACTGGAAGGGGAGACTGGAAGGGGAAGACTGCTGAAGTCGTTGCGCTCACTCACTCATTCCATGGTTTCCATTGCATTTTCGCTCGCTGTATCAATGTAGGCCAATGCCGATGATGCAGCGAGCAGTTCAGCTACATGTACATAGATACCTACCTACCTCAGGTAGGTGCCTACAATCTGACAGCAACAAAAACAACAAGAAGAAGAAGAATAATGATGATAATACCTCAGTCCCGTCAACATACGGGCCTGTCACCTCGCCCTCCCAAATCCCTCCGCAAATACCATACCCTACCTACACAAATACCACAAATACAAATGCAAATACCCACACACGTCCTATTGTAGCTGGCAGCTGCTGGCTAGGTAGGTAGCGAAGTAAAGGTAGGTAGTAAAGGTAGGCAACAAAGCACTTCCAGTTGCTAAACCCCACCTGCTAGCCAGGAGCTAGGAGCTAGGAGCTAGGAGCCAGGAGCCAGGAGCCAGGAGCCAGGCCAGGCCAGTGCCAGGTTCCCGCGCCCGAGATGAAGTACCTAAGGTAGGTAGGTACCTACCCTACGGACCGTCACTACAGTAAAAAAAACATGGGCACCGGCAACTTACAATACCTTATATTAGAAATAGAACACCCTGCCAGCCTCCTCTCCTCACCCAACCAGCCTGCCAGCCTGCCAGCCTGCCAGCCTGCCCTGCCCTGCCCTGCCCTACCTTGAGAAACTGCACTACCTACCTACCTACCTGTCTCGCTCCCTACCTACCTACCTACCTACCTACCTACCCTCGGTACCTTACCTGACCACGACTACGACTACGACTACAACTACGACTACGACTACGATTACGCTGTGTTGTCAGCGTGCCAAATTATACAGAAAAGAACATCTCAACCCGGTCACCTTCCTTGCCTGTGTTCAGCTCGGCCGGCCGTACACTACCGGTACAATACGATACAATACATACAAAACCAGACAAGACACCGATCAAACCAACAGCAATCGCAATTGCTTTCCTGCAGCCTACCTTTTCAATTGCCCCTCTTGTTTATTCTCTTCCTCTTCACTTGGTCAGTACTGCACGGTGCAGAGCGCCCGCCTTGATAGAAGTAACCACATCTGTCCTTCTTAGGCCCTGATCCTGCGCCCGCTCTTGTAGCCTTTCGACTGCCATTTCGTCTCACCATACCAGACCACAGGCAGACACAGACACAGACACAGACACAGACACAGACACGGACACGGACACGGACACACCCCGAGGAAGTCGCCCTTAAGTCGGCCCAGTCCGGTCCGCTCCTGCCTCGTGGAGAAGGGGGGTTGTTTACCACTTTGGCTTCCATAAGCAGTCAACCTTCTCGCGCAATGGCTGGATTGGAGCAGCTAGAGATTCATAGCAAGGTACGCATGAAGATCTACACGCGCCCACAGATGTGACAGCAGGTGCCACAAATGCAGGAACTAATACGGGCAGTCGTACATCGTTCGCTGGGTGAAGGTTGATGAGGGCCATACGATATCGTGGAGTGTACAACCGCACAAAAAATCAATGTAAGATTATCTACGATCTGTATCGTGCGTGGCGATCAAAGACTAACGGCAGTGTCAGTAACTTTGGAATCTTCAAGCACCCAGGCACAAGCAATGCCGGAACCCCGACCATTACACCTGCTCCAGATGATGCGCCAGCAACTGTCTCCAACCTAGATCCAAATTCAGAAAAGCAGAGACGAGCTTCGAGTGCGCGAAACGATGCTTCCACTGCCCAAGACCAGTTGCGAGCCAAAGGCTTCATAGCTATACAATGGTATGGTAAATGCGAAGCAGATAAAGTGTCTATGGGGACATATGCAGTATTGCCAGGACATAGTGGAATGTATGGCCTAGTTTTTGATAACACTTTCTCGAAGCAAATTTCCAAGACTGCCACATTTGTCCTGCTCACCTACCCTTCAAATGCACCTCCGCATGCCACGCATCACCAGCAAGCGGTTCCGGGGTCCATGAGTACGACCGGTATTGGCAGTGTTGGAAAGAATTCAAGCCCAAAGCTTGGTGCCATGGCTTCAGAGTCGGTTGACAGCCTGCAAAGTCATCTGGCGGCTGGGCACAGTGGGAGCAGAGGAAATTCGGTTGCCGGACGCGAGAGTGACAATGGAGTACCGACATATCATGTAGGCGTTCTGTCAAAGAGACGACGAAAACGCGGACAGGGCTATGCAAGGCGCTTTTTTTCATTGGACTTCGCATCTTGCACGTTATCATATTACTACAATCGTAACTCTTCGGCGCTTCGAGGAGCCATTCCTTTGAGCTTAGCAGCCATTGCTGCAGATGAGAGAAGAAGAGAGATCAGCATCGATTCTGGAGCTGAAATTTGGCATCTGAAAGCTGGAACTGCAAAGGATTTCCTGGAATGGACAAAGGCTCTTGAAACTGCAAGCAATACTGCTCGAGGGGTTGAGCCTGAATCCGTGCCTTCTCCGGAGCGGCTTAAAGTTCGAACATCTGGTTTGCATGCCAGTGTCACAAATCAAGATGAAGAACGAGAATGGGAACAAGTCGAAGCCCTTGTCAGCCGAATAGTTGGAACTCGTGATGCAGTACGACGTCTCTGCAAAGACACCGCGCCTGGTGCTCCCAAGAAGAATGTCTTGCAAGGGCTAGGTCTAGCGGCTCTGAGTCCCAACGTTGATGAGGGCAATGATTACTTTGGCTCGGCGTCTGCCCCAGAAAAGAGACCATTCTGGAAACGGAAACCCAGCGCTCCTTCAACTCCCCGGATGTTCCAGCAGGCACTTTCATCGCAGCTCGCTGTACCAGCTCCCGCAACAGTGACTACGGTCTCCGCTAATGGATCTCAAACTCCCTCCTCGCGAAAGAGCAGGCGTTCTATTGCTCCCGAGGAGAGTATGCATGATCACTGCTCAGCTCTCTTGAATGACTTGGATACTGTGCTCAACGACTTCTCAACACTGCTATCCAACAGTAAGAAACGGCGAATGCCAGCTCCTCTATCATCCGTATCGAGGAACAGTATAGATTCTACATCGACCGGCGAGTTCTACGACGCAGAGCCAGGCGATGTCGGGTCGCAGCTGCTAATGATTGATCGTCAAAGCGAGGAGGATACACAGCCATCAGAGGTCGAGGACGAATTCGTCACGGATGCATCCTCAATTTCTTCTGCGGGCGATGAAGACTCCTCGGCCCACCTCGATGGCAAGGCCGCGCTGTTCCCAACCAAGCCCAAGTCACTAGACCCTCTCCCCATTTCAGTAGACGTCAAACATAGGAGGACTGTGCCCGCGGCTATGGTAATGCCGCCTAGTCTGATTGGATTTCTTCGCAAGAACGTGGGCAAAGATCTGAGCACGATCAGTATGCCTGTCAGCGCCAACGAACCACTTTCTCTTCTCCAGCGCGTCGCCGAGCAGCTGGAGTATGCCCAGATTCTGGATACCGCTGCATCCCAGAAAGTGCAGATACAGCGCCTTTTGCATGTCACTGCTTTTGCTGTCTCTCAATTCAGCTCGAATCGTGCCAAAGAACGTGCGATTCGAAAGCCGTTTAATCCCATGCTAGGTGAAACGTATGAGCTGGTGAGATCAGAGACCGATGTACCGGGCGGATTCAGGATGCTCGTCGAAAAAGTCTCACATCGTCCAGTTCGTATGGCATGTCAGGCTGACTCGGCGCGTTGGTCGCTCAGCCAGTCTCCTGCGCCCACGCAGAAGTTCTGGGGAAAGAGTGCAGAGCTCATCACAGAAGGCCGGGTTCGACTTGTACTACACCTGCCTGATGGAAGCGACGAGTTCTACAGCTGGAACACGGCAACTGTGTTCCTACGGAACGTGGTAGTCGGCGAAAAATATGTTGAACCTGTGGGAACGATGACTGTGACAAACGAGACGAGCAGTAGTAAAGCAATCGTAGAGTTCAAGCAGAAGGGGATGTTTGGAGGCCGCAGTGAAGAAGTGCAAGTCGACACTTATGGTCCCGATGGAGCGCCAAGTGGATTTGGACTGGTCGGCAATTGGACCACGAGTCTACAGCTATCAGAGGGTGGGAGGGCAAAAGGTCCTGAAATTTGGCATGTCGGCGACTTGGTCGACAACGCGCCTGGGAAATATGGATTCACAACATTCGCCGCTGGCTTAAATGAGGTGACGGATCTAGAGAAAGGAAGGCTGCCCATTACTGACTGTAGGCTCCGACCTGATCAAAGAGCTGCAGAGAGTGGTGATCTAGATACAGCGGAGCACCTAAAGGCCAAGCTTGAAGAGAACCAAAGGAGTAGGAGGAAGGAAATGGACCAGAGGGGTGATGTTTATAAACCTAGATGGTTCACCAGGGTTGAAGGTGGCGACGAGGGGGAGGAGGTGTGGAAGTTGAAAGGTGGGAAGGAAGGATACTGGGAAGAGAGATCCAGGGGACAATGGACTGGGGTAGAAGACATCCTTGCTGAGTGATGTGGGATTACTGAGCGTTTCGGTGGTTCCTGGCGTTATGGCGGCCAGACAGCCCCGGGCGAAACGACGGGCCCTGTACCTTGGTATAGACGGAGCACTTGGATGATGAGAATTGAATGTGCCATTTCCTATTCTCTTCTCGATGTGTCTTAGTACACGCTCTTGTGATCCCATACTTGTTGGCGGGTGGAGAGTGTCGAGGCTGTTCTGCCGCCCGAAGACGGAAAGTTCCTGACAGGTGTATTTCCCAATCTGGCGTGTGCATTAGCTAGAGGAATACAGCTACGCTCTGCGGTGTATCTTTCCTCCTGCTGCTTCTGAGATAGAGTAATTCATCTTCTACACCTTTCGTGCTGATTCTTGAAATTATCTCGACACGCCAGGGCATGTTGTTGTTGTCTTACATGTTTCTGATATGGTCCACGACTCAGACTACGACTGCATATAAAAGCTCACAGCATCCCAAATTGTCGATTTATCAATTTGATGATGAAGTCAGGTCCGAGGCTCATAAGCAGCGGTACGAATAGGACTACCAGCCAAATCTTTCATGTTCCTATTAGCCTACCTGAGACATGTCTGTAGGTTGCCAACTAAACTATATTCGAGCTCCGAGACGTATTATGCTTACCTCTGCTTCGAAAGTCTGTAAAGGGCGCTTTCTGGTAGGTGGAAGTGGCTTTCAACGATTCATGTCAGGGTCAATGCCAACCGCTGCGATCGTGTCAGCTCCTAATGGTTGACATGAGAAATTGACGGGTTTCGCACCTGCGCGACGCTGATATCGCTAAATGCTGGCTGTTTCAGGATCTCGAGGAAGGCCACATCTTCCGTACCAATACTTTCGATGTTAGTGGGAGCTGGACGCGAGGATGTAAGCAATATTCCAGCGGGGTGATCGAACCTGTTGGCGCTGTCCGGTGCCATGTAGACTGTTATGCAAGCTGACCCATAGATGGACAAGTTCCATTCATCGCCTAGATGACTGTATCGATATGTGTAAGTAAGGACAGTGAACTAGAACATACTAGTGAAGTGCCAGTGCATCTCTCTCATCGCGCTGGGCTTGATTTTTGCAAGGGCCGAAGCACACGATCCTTTGCAACGGGGAAAGTCAGGGTACCAACAACTTCGACAGATACGCCAGGGACCACAGTTGGCTCTCGCTGCGATTGATGATAGGTGTAGCTCTCGCTGTACAGCAGATTAAATGCTAGGCCCGTCTTATTGTGAGCAGAGATGCTAGCTGGCACCGGCGTACCATTGAAAATATATAATTCGTTCTCAAGAATCTGATCAAGAGCGGAGATTGTGGCTTCTAAGTTTTTCGAGAACTTCTTTGGCGTTTTGCAAGAACGTCTCCGATGCGAGAAAGGTTGCGTCTTCAAGAAACCCGCCATTGTCAAGAACGAGGAAGAATTCTACACCTTAGCCTAGACTTGGATGCTATGCGGTACTCTAGCTGGGAAAACCCACGCATCTCTAGCACCGACAACGTTAATGAACGACTCGTCTTACCCGTTGACGGTAGATAGCCGAATGCTCTATTATTTGACGAAGAACCATTTATTTGTAGTATGCTAGTGCGTTTCGCTGGGCACCAGGCGCAAGATGCATGTCAACACCTGCAAAATTCGTAGCAGCATTTTGTTTTCGTACGTATCTAGATTACTTGCCGGTCCCAAAGCACTTTTGACTGAGGGCCAAAAGCCACTGAGCATTTGGAACAGCCCCTGAGTCTATGCCTGGGGGTGCGTAGACGTTCGGACTGAGCTTCTCATATGTGTGAGACCTTACAAAGATATAAGTAAAAGTGTAGCATAGGAATGTTGTCCCAAATCACGTACTTTCCCCGGGGTGTGTCTAATAACTCTCACCTTGAACATTCCTCGGAATTTTTGATGCTGTTGAAATCTAGTCAATGGCCCGGCTTCGTAGCTGCTTCTTGTCTATTGACAAGCTTATAGTCTGACACGATAGCCAAGTCTCTACCAAATACTGGGGTTGGACTTCCGACCTCACCGAGAAGTGATCGAGCCCACCCCATATAGTGATACAGATGCTGCCGCAGCAGTGGGTGCCAGCCGGGTGACTCCAGTTATCGGCCAGGAATGCCTGCGGAGTCACTCATCTGAGGAGCAGGGCGCCGAGAACAGGAGGGAGAGCCCCAACAGCTATTATACCACCTGAAATGTGTACTAGATTAGTCATTCTGTCAGGAACGGATAGCTTAAAGAAGTGGAGCTTTATAAGTCATACAGGGCATCATAAAGCATATTATAACCATTGATCCCTAGCAAAATGTGTCAGGGACCTAGAAATGTAAGCATGGAGACTGTCGGCTGAATCTAGAAGTAGAGACCGACAGTGTACCATGTGAGTCAAGTGATGAGGGAGGTGATTCCAAAGCTTGAGCCTTCTGACGGGCGAATCATATCCCATGCTAGAGCTGTTGAAATAAAGCCGATGGCAGCTTCTCGGCCATTCTGGCAGCTCTTGGACAACCCTGCTAGTCCCCTTTGTAAACATTCCAGCCGAATGAGGACTTATAGTGGATTGGAGTCTTGAATGGACGTTCAAAAACACGCCAAGCGATATGAGCCTGCGCAGATCTATTGGCCCTGAGGGGTCTGTTTGGACAAGGCTTTTTGCTGACAGTCCCAATGGAGCCGTTTCAATCGGGTGCGGCTGCTAGTCGTTATAGAATGATTCTGAGTGCTTAAGACCACTAGCTTCGGTGGTTAGAATAGTGCCGTGTGGCATGTTCCTGACCAGGCACGAAGCTAGCTCCGGCAGAAAGAGGAAGAAGCGTGTCTTGCAAGCTTGAAAGTTTACTTCGGGAGTGTCGATGTAAGTAATGACTATTGGATGACACCATGTCTGAGTGGGCGGCCTAGAATCCACTGCCATCGGACGACTGCGTTGCTCACATAAGTTTCTCGGTGGCTAGCAGCTCGCAATAATGTTGATGTTGACGACCAGAGCAAGCTAAGCGAGGTCGCTTAGCGGCTCTTTCTATCATTCTGTCTGAAGACCCATCTGCTGTGAGCTGCGCATCAAATATGGAAGAAATTCAACTCGCAGAGACTTCTATGACTGTTCCTGTGGCACTGTCTGTGTATCTATATCTTCTTTGTCCCATAAACTGGCGTACAAATTCTGTGGTTGTTTGACTGAAACAGTATATCTCAATGCGGGGTACCAAGCTCCCGGTGCCAGATCACTTTTGACGTCTGATCTATACTAGATATCAGTACCGAGAACCATTCTTATGAGGTCCAGTCGATGTTCAAGGAGAATTCTATTTAATTCGGCATTTTCTCCTGTGGGTAAGGTTTACACTGCGGTCGCGCCTTGCGGGAATCACCCGATCTACAGAATGACTGTTCGGCGAGACGCTCCAGAATAGAAGGGGATTCACGGAAGGATGCCGAACCATATATTTTAAGAATGGCTGTTTATTGTTATATTTCAAGCCAGACCTGAACAATCAGAGTCCTTCGTTACAATACGAGATAGTGAGAACCTACAACGCGAGGGGAATAAACATGGCACCAGCAAAGAACACCCGCAAGCAACGTAATGTGGTCCACGGTTTGCTCGATAAGTTGCTAGGCGGAGATTGGATGGAGCAAGACGAGATAGAGGACCAGAAATGGGCGATCCTGAGAGATGAGGCTGAAAAGGAGGACTCGGATATTATATTTCGACGTGGAGCGGTCCATCTAGTACCTAGACAGAAATCCGACGCTCGGGGCATGCCTACAGCTTCTGGTGCACAATTGCCTCCAACGGCGTCTACATACTCGGTTGCCGATCAAGTGTCTGCGGACCTATCCGGGGCAAGATCGAGGCAGTCTCATGCTGCAGCCATAGCACAGTCTGATTTGCTACAGAAATCTTACATGCAGCCCGGACTTGTCGGCAGTCGTTCGAATGGACGAAGCAGGCTCTCACATGGTCATAATAATCCTTCAATGACACCAGTTTCAGGGCCAATCCCAGCAAATCAACCATCCTCCTCCTATCAACTAATTGCACATCGAAGCAAAAACGCAGCTTCAAATTTGCCATTAACCACTGGATCTAGTTTATTAGAGCCTGCACGACACAACAACGGGTCTCGTTCAGGGCAGGAGGTGTACGCTGCTCGTCCTGTAACAGGTATTTCGGGAACCCCTGGCTCTATAGACGGTGAAGTTATGCCCCTCAACCAGCATATGTCTTTGAATCACCAATCAAGCTTCCAATCGATGAAGAGTGGAAACACTCACATGCCAATCCAGTCTACGCATCAAAGCTATAACCAAATTCCACGACAGCCTTTGAAGAATTCTCGATCGGCGCAATCTATCGCGAACACTCAAGCCTCAGAACACCATTCGAAGCATCTATCGAATCCGAGAACGCAAACACAGTCCACGAGCTCATCTGAGCCTTCAGAATATAGAATGAGCGTTGCTACTCCTAATGCCCAGGTAGGTAATAAGCAAATGACCTACCTCGAGGGAATGGTGGCGATGACTCCCTCGGAATCGAGAGCGGAGGAAGGGAATGATGCCTCTTCAATAGCGGCCTCTGCATGGAGTATGAGCATTGCGACCTCAAAGGCTCAGGTGGGAAACATGCAGAGAACTTATCTTGAAGGAATGGTGCCAAAGACCCTATCGGATTTAAGAGCGGAACTTGAAGAGAAAGAGAGGTATGCGCAGGAGTTGGCGAAATGGAGTCGCCGAAGTCACCAGAACAGCAGCAGACGTGGACGCAGGGAGGGTGGCATGTAGGTTATACACTTAAGGCATGCTTGGTAAGCCGTTGAACTCATTGGCGAAGCTGTATGGTATATTGTTCAGGCAATGCGAGATTCTTGACTTGAAGTCCTGTTGATGCTTCTGTGAGACCGATTGTCACCTTGTTACGATTAGGATCCTATCATCAGCATTGCCAAGGATGTAGGGCTCATTAATCTATTATTCGGTACTGCTTCGGAATTTGTTAGTTCCTGTCAAGCGTCCCGACAGTTTTACCAGTCGAGGACAACATGTTGCGTTGCTACTGGGCATTATGAATATGCACAATTGCGAGCACTATTTTCCTACGATATGCTGACCTTCAAGGTACAGTGCCATTTCTTCGTGGTGTTCACAATTACTACGACTGGACACGAACGCCGGATGAAGCTTCCGTTGATTCACGGCCGCCAACCCAGAACTACACCTGACCAGTAATAACAGCCATAAAGGTGTGGAACACTCATAGGATATACAACAGCCCACCACCTCTGAATATTTAAAACCAGACCACGACTTCGGTTGCGACCAGAACGCAATATGGGGCCAGCCTCAACCATAACTCGGACCTTTCATAAAGCTATAGATCTTGTTCCCAAGCCCGGAAGTTACACGAAAGAGCGAGGCCGTAGTCCACGCAGTTTGCGCGGCTACGCTTCTAGAAGTCGAACAAATTCCCCGCGGGACAGTGCCGGCTATCCTCCAGACTCGAGAGGACGAAGCAGAACTAAGAGTTCCCCAGGCCCAGCTCGTGAAGGAGCCAGACTTGTCCATCTGCTAGCAGATTCACCCCTTGGCTCTGAACGCAACATAATCCGTGTACCCTCAACTAGACGCCACAGCGGTCGACGAAGATTCGCTCAAGAATCTTTGAACAATAAGGTCGACACTTCCAACCCGCCACCCGTGCCTGAAATGCCTCCGAGATGGCAAGAAGTCATTAATGCAATTCGGCGTGAAAAGAAGGGCGGTCCTCGTACCGAACACGAAGAAGAGGTTCGCCGTAACTTTGAGAAGCTAAAGAAGAAACAATGGGATGACTTGAGCCCCGAAGAACAAGCTAAGGAGACAAGAAACCACCAAGAGAATAAGAAGAGGTTGAAAGCTTGGGATCTTGAAAAAGACATCGCTCGGCAAACAAAAAAGGTTGAAGAAGCAGACGAAGAGGCAGAAGAGAAGTTCAAAGCAGCTGCAAGTGCAAAGAGAAGGTTGGAAAGACTCAAGAAGCGGCAGAACGGGCAAGTAATTCCCCTACCAGGCTCTCCTACGGCCGTAAAACAAGGCACGAAGCCAGAGGCGCCCACAAAAACATCTGGCTCTGATGAAGCACCATCAACCCGCTCCGCGAACAACGAGCCGTGGATTTCAAATGGGGAGAACAGTTCGCAGCAAGCTATCGAATCTAGACAAGCAAGAAACGCGCCCAGCACTTCTAGGCAGATCCGTGAAATCAGCAACAGTCAAGATCGTCCGAAGTCACAGAGAAGTAGGACTTGCGCAACTTCCGTTGTCCCATCTCAGAAAGGGAGTTCTGCACTCCAGAGACCATCTCAAAGTGCCAGAAGCAGTACTGCGCCAACTCCTGCTGTCCTATCCGAAGCGGAAAGTGCTGAACCACCGCGATCCTCCCAAGCTACCGAAAGCAGCACAGCACCGAGTCGCCCTACACAATCGAAAGAACAGGTAAATATGCAACAGAGCAGTCGAACAGATGAGCACAGCAATGCGCAGACTTCTGCCATGGAAGCTAGCGGCGCTCGAGTGAAATCCCGTATTGTTGCTGGCAGAAGTACAACGAAGCAAATACTCCAACCTAGCCAGTTGCGAAAAGTTAGCAATGCCGATGTAGTTGAGAGTAGCTCCACAAGGCGACCAGCTTCAAGACAACCACAGGTTGCTAGAGAGGAAGAAAATAAGCTACAGAAAGAACCCCAATCCGCTATCATATCATCGAGACCAAGCCAGCGTCAACATACCGCTCGAAGCACCGAGTCTGATGAAATAAAAGCTCGGCAACACAAATCTCAACTGCAAAAGAAAGCTACTGCTGTGCAGTCTTCCCGGATAATGAGAACCACACTTGCTCCGTTGACAGAAGAAAACCTCAAAAGTGCCAGTGATCATTTCGTTGTTGAGTCTGCAGCAGTCTTCGAGGTACAAACAGAACTCAATAGAGGCCTAGGGGACAATATGAGGTTTGTTGCTAGGATTGACAATACTAGTCGTGAAACAGATGCTGACATGGAATCCAGGACCATCATCGAGGGACTGGCACCGATGACTCCTTCTGAAACTGCAGAAGAGGATGACAAACGCAGGAACGCGGCTAGGGAAGCACTGGAGGAGGCAGAAAGGAAAGAGCAAGAAAGATTGCTTGTGACTGAATTGCACAGAGGACCAGGAGATAACATGAGGTATGTCCTGCAGCCGCCGAACCTCATGTCGATTTTCACAAGTCCCATTAATTCGTGTGCAATAATAACACCTTTCAGAACACACCTCGAGGGAATGCGGCCAATGACTTCAGAAGTCGTAAGAGTAGAACAACAAAAATGGAAGTCACGGAAGAGGCAACAGCTTGAGGCAGAAGAGGAGGCGGAGCAAGCTAAACTGGTGCAGACAGAGTTCAATAGGCAAATAGGGGATATGATGAGGTACCGTCTTCGACGTTCCAAAACACTAGAAACTGCCAAAATCTGGTTTATGCGACCGAGCTGACAAGAGGGACAGAACTAATCTGGAGGGAATGGTACCCATGACCTCCGAAGAGGTGAAACAAGCTGCGAGAGAAAGATTGGAGGAAGAGGAAAGGCGGCTTCAAGACGAGTTGCTGAAGACCAGATTCAACAGGGCACCCGGAGACAACATGAGGTATGTAAAAGGCAGAGAATCCTGTATTGTCCAAAAATCTTCTCACAAATCATATTCTACAACCGCGGATCGCAAGTGTTGCTGATCGTTACTAGAACCGTACTTGAAGGGATGGTTTCAAGAAGCCCAGAGTCGATGACACCAGAAGAAATTCGAAGAAAGAAACAAGCACAATCGCAGTGGAAAAGCGCTGGTACCAGCAGGTACAGCAGTGGATCTTAGAATATGACTGGAAAGGTGTTGTCTTCCATAGCTACGTATGTAGGTTTGATGGCCAGCACTATGAAGCACCAGAAACATAGGTGGCTAGTCTGACCGAGAACCACGACTCCCCATCAGACGGTCGAGTAAACTGACAGCTTAATTATTCAGCCTGGCGCCTGTTTAAAGTCAGGTGGTGTGTGCCTGCGAGAATCGCAGCTGAAGGCGAGCCATTCCCATCAAGCACTAAAGCTTTGCGACAGTGTTGCAAGCCCGTGAATAATAGCATGATATTATATTCCTCGGGCTTCACGGTGATGATTACTCAAAGGATTTCAACTTGCGTGTCAACACCTAATCTCGACACCACCTCTGCTGACGGTCAAATACTTCACCCCCTTGTAAGGCTTCACACCATCACCGATTCCCCGACTTTTCCTTGCATCAATGACTAGACTCTCGACCTTGATACCAGAAGCCAACCATCCTTTGACCGAGAAACTGACGGCCGCGGAGCTTGGCATCAAAATTTTGTTCTGTGCTATCCTCTTCACATCTCTTTGGTCGTCTGTCAGCTCGGGGTTGCCAGCTTTGACAAATGTAGTCTGGTAGGTGTTTTCCTCGTAATCGTAGCCCCCCTCGAGCCTGAATCCGTTGCTTTCAAAATCATCCTCTTTTGAGAGTGGGCCAACAACGGTACATCGAAGAGTAGCCCCTCCAGCAACGGCATCCTTTGCAGGTATGTGCCACTCCAGGTTCCTCTCCCCTGGATTGTATGTCGTGTCACCCCGGCTGGCTCGAATCTCGGAAAGATTTCTAACATCTGGAGGTAGAGGTATGGTAATCATCAGATCTTCAAGTGTAGGTGTAGACGAGGTGCCTGCTTGACTACCAAGACCAGCAGCAAATGCTCCAGTACCACGGCCGCTGACACGACTGCTGCTTCTCGATGAGGAACCCGATATTGATGAATCTCCCTGCCCAGAAACCTTCGCAATGAACAATCGGACCTCAAAATCAGATCCTTGTGGCCCAACACAAGTCTTGACCTCAAGACTGACAGGTAATTTCAGAGTCGAGGATGTTATTGTACTAGACTTTCCATTCTGGAATGGTAGCAAATCAACTTCATATCCGGCCAGAACGAATCTCCCGTCAGGTGGGATGAAGCTCAACTCTCCAGGCTTCTCTCTCCATCTCGCCAGTCTCACACAAGGGTGGAAGACAGGAAGTTCCATCACACTGGTGAGGTTCTGATTTCCTGATGGTGTAGAGAGATTTAGTAGTAAGTCAGGAACCCCGGATATCTTGGATGTGAAGGCAATGGTTCCGTTCGCAAATGCTGCTAGAGGTCGACCCGATGGTGCAAGGGTCACTGTCAGATTTTCGACCAGATCTACGTATAGCTCATTGGATGTGTGCCGTACATTGGCTCTCCGCCAGGGTAAGGAAGGCATATTGGCTGCTAGTGCACCTGTGGAGGAAATAGCAGTCATGTTGGAATTGGAGGAGGCTGGATACCCGGGTTTCCTGGAGATGAGAGGTCAGCCCACGTCAAGAAAAAGATCTCTTTGGCCAAACCCAGGAATAGTTATGCCTCCCAATAGCTTCCCTATCCAGCCCTCCACCTCCACCAGGTCTCTCAAGGCATTGGGTTCTGTTGTGCTGATAGATCCAGCATCGCACATCTCATTCAGCAACTGAGCAACTACATCGTAGCTGTTTTCAATTTTCTGTGACAATAATGGCGCTCCAATGAATTCTTCCAGAATGTCTATCACTCGGTGCAAAAACTCGAGCGCAAGGAGAGGTTCAATCTCGGTCGAAGAGGTTAGGAGGAAGAGGAGGTTGGAATGGACGACATTGAAGACAAGAGTTGGAGGCGAGGTATTCGGGAGATATATGAAGTTTGGTCGAGGAGCTGGATGGCTCTGATAGAGCGGAAGGAGTTGAGAGGTAGAGAGAGGCCGTGATGTGTATGTATGAGTGAGGATAGGTCGACTATATTTATATGTCAGCTGGAAACGACGTGAAGGATTCACTCGAGCATACTTGTGTTCATCGAAGATGTACAATGCCTCTATAGCTCCCGTCATCGCCGCTACAAAGCATCTAGAGCATCATTTGAAGTGCATGGGTAGGCGGATAGAGAGTAGGTAGGTAGTAAGCCTCGCCTCTAAATCGTGGGTTGACGATGAGGCGGCCGCATTTGCCGACAGAACTCCCTACAGCCCTGCGTGAGCTCGACCGAAGTATTTTTTTTCTCTAACAAACCACTTTCTACAGCAACATACCAAAACCTCCGCAATATCATCTCGCACACACAATGGGATCGGGAAGCCCCCAGCTGGACGCGCTTCAGAGACCCGAGCGGCTACAAGAGGTTCTCAAGCATGATAATGTGGACGATTGTACGCCATGCCGAGTAACAGGTTGGCCGTTCGTCTGATCACAATCAATACTTGCTCATCTCTCACCAGGAGCGGCTGCATTCATGGGGCTGGGCGCTTACAGCTACTTCTCTGGACACTCCCAACTTAAAGCACAGCAGGCTAAAATTCTCCAAAGCAAAAGCATGTTCGGTATGAGAAGCCGCCAGGCTGGCATCACTGGAACTGCTCTGGTACTCGCTGGCATGGGTTTCTGGCGACTGGTCAACTAGTAGCACTACCAACGGAATCACACGAATTCGACCTTGTTGGAAGGAAGTGCGGCAGAAGAGTTGCAGGTGGCCGCAAATATACTTTGAAGAACGTCTCAACTCAAACTACAATTCTTCCCTCCTCGTCTTCAGCAGCACTTCGACGGTTTCTACATGTTGGAAGCAGCCCGAATGGATTTTGATAGTCTCAAATAATTCCGAATCGAAGTGAAGATGGACACGTCGCTAGAGCACTGCGGCCCAGCCAGTTTTCTTGCAGCCGTGCAATGAGTAGATCCCTGCTTTGTGGAAGTTAAGACCTGGATTGTCAGGGGACGCAAAATATGCGACTACCCAATGGCCAAATGAAAGGCCCTCAATTTTGAGCGCATAATTATCGGATAAAGGCGGAAAACAGCATTGGAAAGCAAACAGTCTGCCAGGAAATTCGCTCTCCTGTTGCGCTTTGGCAATGCGAGGCTTCAGAGATAGTTTCAAGCCGGTTGCGGTGTCGACTTTGTTACATTCTACACCTCGGCCTGACTCTTCGGTGTCGTGGGTAACGCACTGGAGCAGCAGCAGCAGCAGCATGCCTGGGTGCTATGTGAGGCGAGATAGGCGGGGAGTGACAATTTTGCAATGGGGAATCGATATCCTAGCTGTATGGTTAGTTGTAGGGTATGGAAATCCGAGCAAGAATACTTTATTTCGTGATGGAAAATTATCAAATCTGCTGCTCGTAAGTGGCGCGTGAGATATACCGTGACAGAATTGAAAGCAAAGTCTTTGCTCCTATGGACGAAGAATCTGTATCACGCCACCAAAGGAGTCAGTCTCTTGCAACACATATTGAACCCTGCCTGTCGTCTTGTAGCCATCTGTATCGCTTAAGAGATTGCTGCTGCTGCAGGGCTACAGTCAAGTCAGCCTCGTCAGCCTTGTCAGCTCCAGCGGGCTACTGTACTCTGTGCCTAGAGTAGGTAGGGTTCGTATTTCTGCCGCTGCAGCTCCACCTTATTTTTGTTGCTTGTTGTCAGAGCCTCAGCCTTGTGAACATCAACAACACCACACATGACAATGGCAGTTACCATACTTGCTCCTGCACCCGCAATGCCATATCAGCGTGGAAACGATTCCGACGACGATTCCGATGATGGCGGCGCGGATGTAGAGGGAGATCTGAACATGCGCCCCGCCAAACGGGCACGAACTTCCGCGAAAGATCTCGTTACACCAGGCGAAACCGTTACTGACGATCCTCAATGGATGAGGTGAGCTTCAAGTGCATTTTGCGATACCCATGGAATACCCGGCTTACAGTATACAGAGGCCATGGCACATATGTGGCGTCTTCCAGCACTGATATCATCGCAACAGTAGCGGGCACAATACAGAAAACCAACAAGCTCCTCTCAGTTCGGCCTCTCCGTGCACGATATACCCCCGAAATTGGCGACTTGGTTGTAGGAAGGATTGTGGAAGTACAAGCCAAGCGGTGGCGCGTAGATGTTGGAGCACCTGTACTTGCTGGACTACCCCTCTCAGCTATCAATCTCCCAGGCGGAATTTTGCGGAAAAGAACAGACACGGACGAGCTGCAGATTAGAACCTTCTTCTCGGAAGGCGATCTTTTGGTCGCGGAGGTACAGAGTCTATATCAGGATGGAAGTGCTTCGTTGCATACCAGAAGCTTGAAGTACGGCAAGCTCAGGAACGGAGTTTTCATCAGTGTCACTGGAACAGGTGGTGGAGGAGGAGTGGTTAGATCTAGGAGGCAAGTCTGGACCATTGAGACTGTGTCTGGCGGAGGCCAGGTCGATATCATTCTGGGAGTCAATGGGTACATTTGGATCAGTAAACATGTGGAAGTTGCTGATGGGGATACTGCTGTTACGAGGATGGAGGAAGTTGTCAGCAGCACGGTATACTCAAGTCAAAACGACGAAATCGCCCCGGAAATTCGTAGGGAGATATCTCGGATTCGAGGCGTGATCAGTTTGCTGGTGGAGGAAGGCATCAGAGTTGATGAGGATATGGTCATGAAGGGCTACGAGGCGGCCGTGCTGGTCGAAAGTGAGAATGGTGAAAACAGTGGATATCTTGGAGGGGAAACGGGCAAAAAAGTCTTGGTGCTGATGAGCGAGACTTAGCTGGAACAGTGGAACAGAACGAAAATGTATCCGAGTCATGAAATGAATGCTGGAAAGCGGCCCCGCCAGTGCTATCGAGGCGTCAAAAAGATATGGGTATGGACTCGTGAAAGCTGTGGGTCTCCCGCTCCCTGTCTTCTTATGGATGTGAAAAATCGATCAACCGAGGTATGGATAAGACCTGGGAAGACGTCACAACAACTCAATTTATGCGAAAGTAGATGTGTCTCAAATATTTTGGACTCTGGATTCTGGATTTTGTACGATGTACAAAGCTTTACCTGCCATTGTTTGAGCTGCTGTGGCCAGGGTAATCTGGTTTGTGGATCAGCGACCGACTCAATATTAAAACCAGAGCATCGACTCCGGGCCAACGCCATACAGACTGTCAATACATGAGTTCTAGAAGACTCAGGTTGGAATACTAAGCATTATTCAGTCCCGAAAGTGATTCGGGGATAAGAAGAAAACTTTTCCTACTCTCAATCCGCTTTAAAGTTTCAAGGTTTGGCACTACGGATAGAATCCCTGTGTACGACGTTGAAGGCTCTAAGTGGGGTTGACTACATCAAGACAGTGAGACGTCACTTGAAGCGGACTTTTCTATCTGCTTCCGCCACGAGTTCAACTATCCACAAATATGTACGCTACTCATGGTGAGCCCTGGTAGATTTCTAGACCAATACACTGCCAGCATCCTACAAGTCCTGTCTCGGAGCCGAACAACAGGTTTCTACTCGTCAAATCGTCGGAATCCGAGCAATAGACATATCTGCCTCCGTACGGAGCGGCATTCGATGCCCATATTTTCTGTTCAATTTATAGCTATGTCATAGACCGATTCTGTATCTCTTACTAGCGGTGTCGAATGGATCCACCATAGCAAGATCGATTATGAAGCTGCCTCTAGACCGAAGCTTTTTCGGAGGTAAGTCGCTGAGTGCTTCATACAAATAGCAGAGAATTCTCTTCGTCCTTATACATTTCACATCAAGTCCACTGTACCTTGCCAGCTATTCAATTATCTTCCAACGCATATCACTCCTTCCACGCCTAGCATTTCTCTTATTACCAATCGCAAACATGGTCAAAATGGTCGAGTTCACAGTGTTCAAAGGCTCCAAGGAGGGCAAGATCATTCAGTCAACCACTAAGAAGGACATCAAGTCAGATGAAGTCTTGATCAAAGTAACACATTCCGGACTTTGCGGAACAGACGAGCATTTCAAGCGTGCTGACATGGTGCTTGGTCATGAAGGTGCAGGCGTAATTGAGGTAAATTCAACTCACTTCCTGTATTTCTAACATTAAGTTTCTGACTCGAGATCAGGAAATCGGAGCAGCAGTCACAACCTACACCAAGGGCGACTCGGTTGGATGGGGTTACCAGCATGATTCCTGCAACCACTGCAAACAGTGCCTCACTGGCCACGAGACATTGTGCCCAGAGCGAGCAATGTACGGCTACCACGATCACGACCAAGGTTCTTTCGCCTATTATGCTGTCTGGAAGGCGGATTACATTTTCAAGATTCCAGATTCCATCCCGAGAGAATATGCCGCACCACTTGTAAGTTCTGGATGCCCTCGTGATTCCAATTGAACAGCTTCTGTCTTGAAACTGGGACTGGGACTGACATATACCAGCAATGTGGTGGTGCGACTGTCTACAACGCTCTGCGATCTTTTGGCACCAAGTCCACTGACCGCGTTGGCATAATCGGAATTGGTGGTCTTGGCCATCTCGCTATTCAATTCGCGTCAAAGATGGGTTGCCATGTCACTGTGTTCTCTAGCACAGACAGCAAGCGAGACGAAGCTATGAAGCTCGGTGCTAACGAATTCGTTGCTACCAAGGGCGTGAAAGAGCTCCAAGTATCCGGAAAGATCGATCACCTTCTCATCTGTAGCTCTTTCCAACCAGACTGGAAGCAGTTCCTGCCTATTATGGCTCCAGGCGGTACCCTGTACCCTTTGACGGTCTCGCAAGACGATCTGACCATACCATACATGCCGATCATCGAGGGGGAGCTGAAGATTCAGGGCAGTCTTGTGGCCGCCAGAGCCGTGCATAATGAGATGTTCGCTTTTGCAGCTCAGCACCAGATTAGACCTGTTATTGAGAAATTCTCCATGACGGTTGAGGGCATTGAGGCATGCATGACGAAGCTGGAGGAAGGGAAGATGAGATACCGTGGTGTCCTGGTTGTATGAAATGGGAGTCTTGCATGGGCGGCGTTCAGGAGCGTAGCATATAGATCGAAGTCATATTACTATAACAAAAGACCTAGTCGTGCAGGTATGATTCAAAAAAGTGTGGAAGCCTACATTTAGATGCCTGGGCTATCGTACCGTTCTCCCCCCCCCCTCTCCTCGGACGTCTTCTCTGTCTGTCTTCGTGATAGTAGAGAGCATTTGTCACAATGAGCTATCATCCAGCAAAATGATAAATGCTTGGGAGACGGGGATATGCTGCTATCTTTGTCATCTCTCTTTCGTAGATGAGGAGCAAGGGAGAAACAGACGAAGACCGATCTGAGAGAGAGCACATGCGGTGAGAATCATACACCATAGCAGAAAAGCTCTCTGATGAATGCGTAGCGGACGCGACGTGAAACGAGAAATCGTCTAGTAGTGTTTTTTGCGTGGAAAAGCTTCCACAAGATCTGAATGTCATGTAGCATTTTGGGGACTTTGGTACTGTTCGTAATACAGATGCCCGGAAATTGCACGCAGTAACTTCCACATCGATAGCTCTCGTTCGTGGATCAACCGTTGACAATTGATGAAGTTTTTTTTTGGCCTAATGTAAAAGCCTAATTGCTTATGATGATCACGCAAGAAATGGAAACAAGAATGAAAGCTGACATCGTACAAGTCGCCTATTTTGCCTAGAGCCGCCCAAAAACACTCGCTGCTGATGACCGCTTTCCGTTTGCTCCTGCGCTGTGCCGAAGTTCATCGCAACCAAGAAGGCAACCCATTGTTGTTAAACTGCCACTTCTTAGCTCCAGCAGCAAGGAGAAGGACGATCGCCCAGCGCAACAACGCACCCTTAGCAGTCGAACTACCTAGCCCCGTTACGAATCCCACCCAGTAACCTACACCCTTGAACTCTTGACCATTGCGATCGAAGTTTGGCTTGACCTCGCTCATCTGTCTGAATTTTGCGAGCTTGCCGGCATATGGAGGGTAGCGAACATCGAGCAACTTTTCCATCCACCCGGGTGTTGTTGTGACAGATCGGCGGTGGGTAAAGGTATCAAATGAAGCCTTGCCTCTGTAGGCACCTTGTCCCGAGTCACCAACACCACCAAATGCGAGGGTCGGGATCGAACCGTGGAAGAAGGCGTCGTTTACGGAGGCTCCTCCTGAGGTGACTTCGCTGAGAACTAGAGAGTTTTAGCAAAGTTGTTTGATGATCTAGAGTCAGACACGCACTCTTATTTGTCTCCGTAGTAGTGCCGAAGGGATACAATCCTAATGGGGTCGAATGAACAGTATTTGCAATACGAATCGCTTCGTCCACGTCATCCACTGCCAAAAGAGGCATCAACGGACCAAAGGACTCGTCCACGATCATGGAGTCATTGATATCGTCAACTTGAACGACCGTAATCTCAATGAAGTTATCTGATTCATCCATTTCTCCTCCAATCAAGATTTTGCCACGGGAATCATCAACCATCTTCTTTATCCGGTGGAAATGTCTGTTGTTAACAATTCTGGCATAATCAGGGCTTGCCTTTTGCCCGCCAGGATAAAATTCCTTCAAAGCAATTTTCAGCTGCTCAATAAAGGCAGGGAGAATTTCCTTCTCGACCATGATATAATTTTGACTGATACACACCTGACCAGCATTGTGGAGCTTTCCCCATACAAGTCGACGAGCTGCCAACCGAGGATCGGCGTTCTTGGTTACTATTGCAGGGTTGCGGCCACCAAGTTCGAGGCAGACAGGTGTCAAGGTCTCAGCAGCCTTCTTTGCGATGATAGTTCCGACTTGAGAGTTTCCAGTGTAGAAGATTTTATTCCACTTTTCGTTAAGCAGAGCAGTGGTCTCGGGAATGGCACCATTGACGACAGCATAAGCACTTGGGTCCAGATATTCTTCGACAATCTTCTTCAGAACCATAGCTGCGTTCGGAGAAACTTCAGATGGCTTCAGAACTCCAGTACAACCGGCGGAGATAGCACCGATCAAAGGTCCTAGCGACAGCTGGACGGGAAAGTTGTATGCGCCAATAACCAAAACTGTCCCAAGGGGTTCCTTTCTGATTCGTGGATTCAACAGACTGTTGGTGAGAGGAATGTCGGGTGCTGATTCATCCTTCATCCATTTCTCCAAGTTTTTGGTCACGAACATGATGTCGTTTTTGCACCAGTCAATCTCGGAAAGGAAGGTCTCAAATACTGGCTTGCCGAGATCCAACTTGCAAGCTTCGACCAAAGCATCCGAGTAATCGACGATGCCCCAATAGAGCTTTCGCAGTTGGACTAAGCGGTAAGCAATGGGTTTCGTCTTCTGTGACCGGAAGGTTGTTTGACACAGGTTGACTGTGCTTGATATAGCCTCGATAGGCGTTGCTTCAAACGGGGCAATCTTGACGGATGCCATGATGTTCAAAGCTGTAGAAGAGCGTATCGTCAGCCGAGGTTTAGAAAGCTGTAGCCATATGTGAGATTGAAATGCGGGGCATGGTCTTGTAATAAGCAACGTCGCCGAGTGTCCCTCATTTTTGCATGTGCATAGGTGTAACCGTGACCGGCAGGAAAGTCGGGCAATGTAGTGTAGACCCCAAATGTTGAGCTCAAAGGATACTGACTCAGGGATGACTTACAGTAGATGACTTCAAGATTTTGAGAAACAGGTTCTGTTCTCCTACGTTGATGTTCGGGAGTCAAGGAATATGTTGCAGCTGGGCAAGCTCTGACGCTTTATCTCTTGAATGAGGAGGCGAAAGCCGGTTGGGATTCTGCAAGTAATATGGCCACTCCCAAGTGACTGTTCAATTGGTGATATTCAGAGTGAGATTGAGAGTGAGAGTGAGGATACGAGTGAGTGTGACAGTGAGATTTCGGAGTTGCACAGCTAGAGAAGAGAAGCGGATAGGAGGAGAACGGGAGAAGAGGAGAAGAGGAGAAGAGGAGAAAGGGAGAAGAGGAAAAAAAAGGTGAGAGCGAATGATCGAACGTTGAAGATAAAGGTGAAGGTGAAGGTGAAGGTGAAGGTGAAGGTGAAGGTCAAGGCTCGAGCAGAGGAGAGGAGCTATCTCTAGGCCGAGGTTCGTTGGTTGTTTCAATGCCCTGCCCTGTTGGCCCTGGCCTTGCTCGGCTCGTCTGATTGGGCGTTATTTCTACGCTGGCTCGGCTTGCACGTGGGCGCTCACGCTGCGCTGCACTATCTTTCGGAACCCTACAGCCTACCTAGGTACCTGGTACCTAGGTAGGTACTTCGGAGTAGAGGCAATTAGGCAGACAGGCGGGCAGGTAGTAGGCAGGCAGACAGGTTTGTCCCGAATGCAGGGGCAACGAACGAACGAACGAACGAACAAGGCGAACGCCAACGGTCCGTCACCTCACCGGGTCACCGGACGGGAATCTTCAATCGGCTCAGAACAACGGGCAGTCCGATCCAGTCCAGTCTAGTACAGTGTAGTCCGCCTCTGACTTCAGTTCACTTCACTCCACATCACTTTACTTCACTTCACATCACTTTACTTCACTTCACATCACTTCGTTCTATTCTACTTGCACGTGAGGAGACACTTCCAATCGGAATTAGCATCGGGT
The DNA here is from genome assembly GCA_026120085.1 of Cadophora luteo-olivacea. Classification (NCBI taxonomy): domain Eukaryota; kingdom Fungi; phylum Ascomycota; class Leotiomycetes; order Helotiales; family Ploettnerulaceae; genus Cadophora; species Cadophora luteo-olivacea. Next base: position 237,710 of record JALRMC010000052.1, on the reverse strand, counting down.
TCGTTTTGTTTCGAGGTGCGGACGAGGGAGTGAAAGAATTCAAAGATAAGCGGGAGACAACCAGATCGCAGAGCATTATTACTGCAGGTCACCAACAGCCTAAAACCACCCGCAAGAGTGACGCGCGCTGTAGGTAGGTAGGCAGGTACTAGGAATATTCCCCGGGAAGGAAATATGTGACAAGACTTCGTCGATATGTCAGACGAAACCTTTCGAAAGCGAGAGTGACAACAATAGCCACAAATTCAACACACTGGTGCATTGGAGGTATATTACCCGTCTCGTACAATGGAATATTCATACACGTCCGTCCATCTCTGCCCTATTGCCTGCAAATCCTCGCTGGCTTCTCCTCTCCCTCCTCTACCGCCTTACTGCAACTTTCTTGCCTTTTCCTTTCCCCGTCATCACAGGCTCAGGCAGAGCATCACCCAACGATATCGGTTGCTTCAATCCCTCCTCAATCTGCTTGATTCCATCTATCAATTGCCCGGTAATCTCCTTCTGCTGATCCTTCAATATCATAGCTCGACGGTATTGGTGTAGCTCTTGCTTGCGTGCTTCTGTCAATGCCCACTCCTTCGGAAATTGTGGCTTCGCTTTGAAGTGGTGGTGCCGTGTGTCTAACGGTATATCCTCGAAAGTATCGGTTGGATCCTATGTCAATTAAAACTGGTTTCCTCTCCTAAAGAAAAGCGGCTTACTCTTGCTTCCGTCAGTAGTGATTGGACTACATCTCCTAGATACCGCTTATTTTGAGCTTGAGTCTCGAACATCTCGCAGCTCATCTTGATCACGTCCGTCTCTGGATTGTATCGTACACCAGCCAGTTTCCTGAGCTTTTCCGTTTGCAGTTTCGTGAGTCGCGGCATATCAGCTGGGGAGAACTCGAGAACGACTTTCTTCTCTGCGGGATGTTGCTCCCCCATGTAAGTGGTGTATCTGAATCGCAAAGGCATGTCGCGAGTCGGCGGTTGAAACGGCTTTGCCAGCTCTGTCGTAAAGTCAGCAAATGTCTAGTTTGACCTGATTAGTAGACCGCAACATGAATGCGACATACTGGATAGTAGAGGCATCTCCCACGCGGCTAATCGAGCATAATGTCTTAGCTCTCTATGCTGTTCCAATTCACCATGTGCAAGAGAGTTGATATCGTCGTCATCGTCTTCCATTGTATGCTCGTCCTCCCATGGCTCGGCCTCGCCCATATTCATGAAGGTCTCCTTCAGCTTTTTCCGTCGATTGTTTGCGAGTTCGTACGGTCTGTTCTGGGAATCGATTCGCTGCTTGACAGCGTCCCATTCGTCTCCATTGGACCTTGTATACCTTGCCCGCTGCAGTTCCGACTCTACCTCCAAAAGCCCTGCTGCTTCCGGGCTAGAACTCTTCTTTGCCTTCGTGAGACCGGTCCTGATGCGGTTGGTCCTTTTCGATCGTGGAACGCTGGTTGAGAATGCCCTCCCAGGCCCAATTGAACTTGCTACATGTCTGAATTGTGTTTGGCTACAAATGCAGCTCCTCGCCGTTGAGCGAACGCCTTGCAAAGCTGTTGCCATGTTCCGTGGTATGTCGTCTCACTGAGAATGGAAATTGGGAGCTTCAGCTAAAATCGTTCATTCTGTCGTGGATAATTCCGCACCCCCGTGGCTTTATGAGCCTCTAACTGCCCGATCAGCCACATCCCAGACTACATGACCATAATGTAGTTTATTCATTTCAACACCACCTTATCGCATCAATTGTAAATCTTGTACAACGGGCCATTATAGTCAATACTCCTCATAGACCACCCACTCCACTTGAGAAGCGCACAAGTCTGGTTTTGTACCAAGAGAAAACACAACGAGCAGATCATAATCGCCAGCTTCCCCCATCAGATCACTATCAAGTCCTGGCATCACGGACAATGGCAAGATGATCAAAGAGTGTTTTATTACCACTGGTGCAACAGCAAAGTTTACCGAACTCATTCAGGCAGCTCTCTCCCCAGACTGTCTTCAGACTTTCGTGGATAACGGCTTCACACGCCTGAACTTCCAATGTGGGGACTCCATGTCAGCATTCGAGGAGCTGAAACCTGCAGATACTCGGGGATTGGAAATAATCGGATTCGATTTCAACAAAAATGGTCTCACCAAGGAGATGCGGGCCTGTCAGGAAAAGAGGGGTGTTTCGAAGAGAGGCCTGGTGATATGCCATGCCGGTAGGTTTATGATGCTCTAGACTTGAGATTTGTGATTGACAAATTTCACTGTAGGTGCTGGCACAATTCTGGACGCGATGAGATTGGCGGTTCCGTTGGTTGTGGTGCCAAATTCATCTTTATTGGACAACCATCAAGAAGAATTGGCTGCTGAGTTGGAAGCGCAAGGGTATGCGACGAAAGCTGATACCCGGTAAGCTGTCTTGCCAGTTTTAGTAGAGATGCGGTCATACATGAGTATGAATCAGGTCCTTACGATTGTCTAGGAACCTCGCAGAAGCCGTTGCAAAAGCCTGCAATAAAGAAGAGAAGGCATGGGGTGGTCACAACACTAGCTTTGCTGCCATTGTGGACAACGTGGTAGGATACGAAGACGATGTTCGTGCTCAGCTGGATTGATTCATGGGTTGACTATTGCGGCGTTCAGGCTTGTCTCTCTTGGATACATGCACCGTCAGGTAGCATCATCACGCTAGCTGTATTACGAGTGAACAAAGACCTTGCATTTCTGGGTTGCTTACATGGTAAGCCGCAGGGTGCGGAGCGATGTTCTAACAGCGATTGTGCCAGTATATCTGTGCTCATTCGATCCCCGTCAGCTTACCTAGGAGATCCTGGATTTCCAAGGAACTTATTGATCAGTGTCGCGACAACAATCCCCTTTCTATAGGGCATTGTATTGATGCCGGGTATCTCGTAAGCTTGGTCATCCCCTCGCTACCATCGGTTTGCTGAGCAGCTGGTTGCTGCTTCGCTATTCTGTGGCTAGTGCAGGTACACTCGGCTATTCCAGTGAAGCTGGCTATAAGTACTGTAGCAGGGGCTACGAGTCGCGGATATAAATCTGTTGACACGTTGTGACAACCAGGCAATGCTAGCAGCTTACAAGGTCAACCAGAAAGCGAAACTACTGCGTAGCCTGAAATGCACATCTTACTTCTCATCTTACGACAGTAAGCTCAATAGGTGGTGAATACCCGACAAGTATTTGATTGGCGTCCTGGAGTGCTGTGCCACCTTCGCCGATGACCCGCAGATTGCTCTCGTTGCATCAGCTTCAAGGAGAATCTAAAGTACATAAAAGACCAAGACTGACTGTTGGAATCTCGAGACCGCGGTTCTTCTCACTTTCAACATCATATGCTCCCCTTTTGGTGTATATATGGTAGATAAATATGGCTGTTGCTTCGGGATTCGAGATTGGCGAGGCGTCGAAAGAAGACATGGCTGAGGTCTGGCAGGTCAGTCCACTAATTACTAAACTTCCGTTCAGACGATCCCACCTGAACAGACTAGACGTTTGATTCAGAACAAGGTACTGACCGGTATGTTTTCAGGTCTGTATTGCAGCTTACGCCAGTGACGAAGTCTGGTATCAAATATTCAAGAATTGCAAGAAAGAGGATATCCACCCATGGATCATGGCATACCTAAATGAGCGTTGGATCATGCCAGATATCAAAATCTTCAAAGTGACCGATATTTCTACAGGGTATGTATTGAGCTGCATTTCCACTTCACAAGCAGTAGCCTGCACTAACTTGACAATGAGGCAAATCGCAGCGTGGACAGCCTTAGAATATCCATGGAAGTACGTCCCATCAATGGATAATGACCTCAAGGACCATGCTTTGAGTGAAGATATGCCACCTCCCCTCGAAGGCATGAATATGGAAGCCTTATTGGACTTTTTTATCAGCCTAACAGATTCAAAGAACCATGGGTGGAATCCGGAGGACGATTACCGCACGTTTTACCTAGGCACTTGGAGAGCAACGTGCTGATAGTGCTTTAGATCGAAAAGGCACGATGGTTCACCCTGAGTATCAGAAGAGAGGTTTCGGCACAGAGCTTACCAAGCACTGCAATGCCATCTCGGACAAGAGCGGTGACAGAACGTGGGTGCCTGCTAGGCCAACCTCGGTGAATATGTTTAGGAAGAACGGATTCAAGGATATCGGATCTGTGGATGCGCACTTGGAGAGATGGGCCGGTCCGCGAGAGAAGAGCATCACATGGACGCTCTTACGAAATGCGCCGTCACCTCAAGTAGGCTTTGAACCCAATTGAGCACAGCAAGTATGTCGTTGAACGACCTTGCGAATAATGTTCCTCTAAGATCCACACACTGTACTTTGCTGCCCTTCGACTGCCCTTGCCATCCCATTGAAATGCATTGGTTGCCACCACACTCTCGATCTCGCCAGTCTTTCATCCCGTTCCGAACGTTCGTCTACTTGTTGAGGGCTAGCAGTCAGTTGAGGAATAGCATCAGTGTAAATATCGTAGCTCAGAATTGAGCGTTACTTATCTCCTAAGACCTTGCCCTCGAACCCTAGGGTCTGGCGCCAGTAAGGGGGACGTCCATCCTCCTGAAGCCACGCCTTGATCTGGTAAGAAGTGTGACATGGTGCAACATTACAATAAACCTATCCTAAAGAATCATGACGAAAATCTGGCTTGTGTAATGCATATGCACGATAGTCTTCTTACCTACGAATAGTACCAGATAAAATAGTGGCGTGTCGGCTACGGAGGATTACCAAGTAGTCTGCTGTTGTTCAGAATTTCACCTCTGAATCAGGCGCTGTTCATGTAAAGGAGTCCCAAGACAGTCTCGAATCTTGATCCTAATGCCAGAAATGAGTGTTGCTTGGCTGACAGTGATAGGGAGGAAGTCTCCGGAGCTAGATCTTGTTAAGATGATCTCCACGCCGAGGCCTGTTGAGCAAGTGGTTGAGGGGATGTAGACTCCCGTCTCCACAGAAGATGGCAGGATTATGATTCATCTTTGAGGTAGAGGTAACCTCACTGAATAGTGGTACACATGTGCAATTTATTCTGCATGTACTGGGCCGGGAACGATATTCTGGGAAGGAACTGGACATGCGAAGCAAGAAATATTCTCTCCTTGACTGCAGCTTCGGAATCTAGGTCTCTGCTTGACACTTCGAAGTATCAAATACGCTGCACCAGCACCTTGAGACAACAACCAGCACGACCGTGCAAGGTCACTGTGCTCATCGTCGATTCCAAAACCTTCTTGATCGGAACCCACTCTAGGATTCCATAATTTCCATTAGAGGAGCTTGAACCTCTACAAAAAATCTGAACAGAAGGTACTTTCATACATGCCTGCCCAAGTAGGTCTACAGTTTTCTCTTCAGCCTTTAATTACTCCTCTTGTGATGCTTCGTACCGGGTCGTTCGATTTTTCGTGTCGTCTCCAAAGCATTGCTTGGTCCACGAATATCCCATATCGGAAGCCAGCGAATGAACAGCTGCTGTGAAAGCGGTGCGAAGCTGCAACATCTCAATTCTCGAGTGCGGGAAATATCTTCTAGAACTGAAATTTGCCACAGAGACTGTCGGTCCAAAGTACGAATTTACCAGCAAACGTGTCCAGCAATGAACATGAAAGAATCACAGAAGCCAGTAGCTAGCCGACGTCAATCATCTTAATGACTTGAGACTGACTTATTCAGAACGTTCCGAAAAGTGCCATTGAAGAAGTGATGTCATAGCTGATTACAATTCAACGATGCAACAAACTGACAGGCTTCAATGGACCGATTCAGCATCGAACGGTCCATGTTGTTGTCCCAAACGACACTTCTCCAATAGTAGTAAAGCAGTAAAGACGCCTAGAGTCGTTACCCAACTTGATGATACTACTAAATTACAAACAAGACTTGCAATAACTAGCAAGTCACCACAAAACAGTCCAAGAGAAGTCCACACCGAGACAAGTATTGTTCTAGTACATATTTTACACACCTCGGAGTCGGGTATTATCCTTCGCTCCAATAGGCGTATAGCGTTCTGCAAGAGCCTCCTCAACAGACTTCTCATGAAAAGTAGGTTGTTGGTATCGTTCGTGGAGAGCTTTCTCAACAGCCGAAGAATGGCTCAAGCCGGCGAATTGTCCCTTTGACTCGATCTTCTCTGTGGCAAGCCCAACAGCAGCCTGTGCCTTTCCAATAGCCTCCTTCCCTTTCTCAATGCCCCTGCTCACGGCATCTCTGACAGCTCCGCGAGCCGCATCGATAGTACCGCCACTGTGCTTAACTGATTCTGCGGCATCATGAGCTCTAGCTTTGGCGTTTGCGCTCACTCGCTCCGTCTTAATCGTGAACGCATCACGAGCCTCAACAGCATTTACTCCAGCTTGAGCCAGCTTCTCTTTTGCAGCAGCAGCGATTTTGTTAGCTCCTTCCTTTGCCTCAAAGCCAGCCCGCTCAGCTCCTTGAATCGTCTTCGCGGCACCTCGGTCAATTCTAACAGCAGCTTGATCGGCACCTTTCTGGGCAGCTGCTCTACTTCTGTCGACTGCTTCTTGAACCCTTGGTCCGGCTGCCTTTTCTGCTTGCTCAATACCTTCTCTTGACTTCTGTAATCCTCCTCCTAGCAGGCGTGCCGCATTTCCTTCCATGCTCTCCCTCACATTGTTCCAATCCGTCTGCTGCACCCACCGCACCGCATTCTCGACCTCAGCATTCCATCTATCCTTTGCAGTTTCAACCAATGTGCTCCGTTCTTCGCGTGCGAGCTCTGCACGGCTTTGCGGGGGTGGTAGAGGCCTCGGATTGAGTAGACGTTCAAGTACGAATGCTTGAGATCTGAGAGCTTCACCTTGGGCTCGTCGATTCCGTTCATGGGCAAGCACAGTGAGATATGCGATTCCCAATGTTAAGGTCACGCCTCCAGTCTGTCATTTGTGAGCTTCAATTCGGCGCGACGTAGAGATACTCAAAGAGCTTACAAATCCGGTTGTGAACCCCATAATTACCTATCAAATCGCGCTCGCAGCGCTGAAACCAGTAGAGCAGCTCCTTGATCAGTTATGTTAATGATTTGATTCCAATTGGGATGGCAGAAGCTCCAAAGAGCTTAGAAATTGAAAGCCACCAGGGGTGGTTGTTAGAGGTGGTGGTCCGATACCGATTGAGTGAGCTTCGCGAAATTTTGAGCGCGGGAGATCTTCAACCTCGCATCTGCGACCGTGCTAAGCGCAGCCCAAGGACAACTCCCCTACCACGTCAATCAACAACGCGTGCTTCTCGAATTTACGAATTCTAATCGTCGAAAATGGCCGGTGGCCATATGGTAAGTCCATGCTTGGAACAAGGCTCCTTGCTACACTCCGGAGGGATCTGATCTGACCTGGGCCATGTAGAAATATCGCCATCTAGGCCGCAAATCCTCCCACAGACAAGCTCTGCTCCGGAACTTAGTCACCAGTTTGTTTACACATGAGAGTATATCGACGACATATCCTAAAGCAAAGGAGGCGCAAAGGCTGGCAGAGAAGCTCATTACCCTAGGGAAGAAAAACACAGAGGCTAGCAAAAGGAGGGCTTTGAGCATCTTTTACGTACGCCTCTTCCCTCCAACACAGTTTTGGTATGAAGATTAGAAAGTCTGACAAGGTATTAGACACCTCATCAACTCCTTCCAAAGCTGTTTGGACCACTGAGAGAACGATATGCCGAAAGACCTGGCGGCTACACGCGAGTACTGCGGATCGAGCCATTGAAGGCAGACCATGCACCATCGGCGATTTTGGAACTTGTGGATGGACCCAAGGATATGAGATTTGCAATGACTGCGAGGACACTTGCAAGACAGAGGGCGGAAGGATTGGAACAGAATGAGATGACGTCGAGGAATGTCCAGAAAGTTACACGGTTCAGACCGGAGGGAGCGAATGATCTGGAGACCATGGTGGAGAAAATGGGCACATTGGAGGTGAAGGAGAGAAATGACTCGGCAAACAAAGAAGCCAGATGGGGTGGTACTGTGTAGGCTAGATGTGTTGGATGGAGACTGTAATTTATAACGCACGGATTTACAGCATTGCATGGATTGGCGTTACTCAATCATTGAACTCTCGGCAAGAGCAGTATGGTATCATTATTCTACAAGAAGTCAAAGGTATCGCCTTTATCCCGGATCATTTTGCCAACCCTTTCAGTGCCAACAATCCTCTCCAGCTTCAGTACATCCCATCTCGAGAACAATACTCTTACCGATCCCTCGCCCGGTTCTAGTTTGCCATCCTGCGTACTTCTTCCAAGATAGCCACCGACAATCTCTTTGTAAAAGATCGGATTGTCGGGTAATCCATACATGACGATCTTCTTCACGCCCCGAAGTTGATAGCGCCGGAAGTGATGAGCTCTTTCTGTGTAAAGCAAGACGCTATGCCTCTCATTGAAGAAATGAGAGCGTGCTCTAGCAACGTCTTTGACAGACGTATACTCTGAAATATTGCCGAATGACAAGGTGCTAGTAGCAGGCGAGGTAGCGAAGTAATTTCTTACGCGGACAAAATCAAGGTAAGATGGAATGAATATGACTGTGCCAGCTGTATCTTTCGTGCGACGGATTAGGGAGGGAATGATTGCTGTGGTGAAGTACGTGAACCGCGTATCTGGATCCGCTGCAAAAGATGGCGATTCGATTCGAGAGAACGTCTGTCTTGCCCTCAATCCTAGCTCTTGAATCGCCCCTGGATAAGTACTACTGATCTTGACCTTGCCAGCCCAATTTTTGGACTGGTTAAAGAACAAAGTATTGAGTTCGGGGGTGTTGAAAGACGATAGAGCAATTGTTTGTCGGAAGTTGCTGGCCCTGTTGTCCAAATACCAGCTCCGTACTCGGCTGAAGTCACATCCATGCGCTTCTTTTGGTTGCAGATTCAAGTGCTCGAAGATGTACTCAACATGCTCCCAATTCTGCATAAGGAGAGAATCGGCTTGATCCACGATGACCATCTCGATAGAGCTCAAGAAGTCATAGTCACCCTTCTTGTCATCTTTCCCCTCGAGTGCCATTCGTAAACCCAACGGACTTGCGAATATGATATCCGAGTTGTAAAATTGCGAGAAATATTTTATCGTCTTTCGAGTAAATTTCAGACCAAGTCGAAACATATCATCGTCATTTCCGCCAAATAGTTCTCGGAAGTCTTCTGGCTTGTCAGCAGAGAATTTCTCTTCCTTGTCCACATATGAGTCGTCGAAGCGTTTCCGGTTCTCTTGCTGTTCTGGTTCACATAACGCTGTGATTACCCCTACCATTCTTACACATGACTCCCGGGTAGGCAGAACCATGAGTACTTTGGGCCTAGTAAAGCCTTGGTCTCGTAATTCGAGGTCATCACTGTTGTTCTCCTTGGCAAGACGAGCATTGTTCTTTATCACCCTGTCCCGAGTCCTAGTATTCCATTAGCAGCATGCCTTTCTCAACGTTGGTTCACTTACTTGAAAACATGATTGATAGCATGCAAGCAAGTCAATCTCCGTAAGCTCTCTGATGTGGCCGTATTCCGCTCACAGTAAAACATATCTTGGTAGCCAAATATCATAGGTGCTATTGACTTCTCCAGGTCATCAAATGCTGGTTTCTGCTCTGCCAAGGCTGTTGCCAATTTTCGTTTCAGCTTCAGTTCGCCGATATTAGAGACTGATACTGGCGTAGCTGCTGTCAAAGCCTCTCCCTGGGGTACGCTCATCAAGGATTTGCTAAATCTTGGGAGTGATAGCTTTTGCGTCGTCCATTGGCTCAGTTCGAGTGCCTTGAGTCTCTGCAAGAGAACGTTGTCGTCTGGCGCAGCAAAGTGTACCTCGAATGGGTCTGAGCTGTCTTCCAAGTCATCTCCATCTTGAAGCACACCCTCAACCGCGGTCTCAGGGCCTTCTTCCGGCTCATCAACTTGGTCGGTATCGTCAAATTCGGCGTCTGAATTCTCCTCGTTGGCAAGCTCAGTAACGTGATCGAGTTTCCTCCTCTTTGCGTGAGGAACGGCTTCTGCTACGAGACTTCGCATCAGAGATGCATAAGATCTAACAGCTGGAGCCGGTTCATCTTCCTCGTCACTCGACTCGACAACACTGGCTTCCTCGTCGTCGGAAGCTTCTTCTGAGTCTGGGCTTTCGGCATCCTCTCTATGCATTGTTAGTAATGTTATCAGGCGAAATGAGCAAAGATGGTCTTACGCTTCCTTCTGCTGAGCCAATCTCTGACTATCAAATATTGGTTTTCCTCTCCCTCGATATGCACCTCGCCCTCGCGGAGCAGAGCCTCTAGATATTGCCCGACCTCCTCCTCGACCTCTAAACCCGCCAGAAAAACCTCCTCTCCCTCCACGAACACCTCTGAGACTCCCAGAACTTGGTCCCTGGCTTCTGGAGCTACCTCTTGAACCTTGAAATGCCATTTTTGCCTTGCGAGTTTGACAGAAACTCTTGATAAAAATTACGAGGCCTCTAAAAATAAAAAAGTTCGAAGCAATATCGACTCTTATCTCTTAGCGTGGTGGAGTTAACCTTATCGGCTACACAGCCTAACTTGAACTTTGAGCCCACAACGCGAAATCCATTGAGGGGGTATCTCTGCAAAAACCCAACCTCCAGCCAACTCGACTTCATACATCTGCCCAGCATGGCGGTCAGTCCGGAGAACTTTCTGCATCTTGCGCGCCCTCTTGCGCCAGCGACGATTGGAGTCCAGCAGTCTACAGCTCCACTAAATGTTGTCATCCAGCCAAGTGTACGCAGATATCTTGAAAATTCTCATGACCAGCTACTCACGTTTTGTAGGCCGTGTTTTCTATCCTAGACCACTCTATTCGCCGCGACGATTCACAGACACAAGCAACAAGGGTGATCGGAGCACTTTTGGGTGTTCGTTCTGAAGATGGAGAAGTTGTTCGTATATTACACCCCTCTCCAATGCTGATACTAATTATATGACTAGGAGGTCAGAAATTGTTTTGCAATCCCCCATACCGAAAACGAAGACCAGGTCGAAGTCGATGTCGAGTACCAGAAGAATATGCTTGCGCTGCAGCTAAAGGCGAATCCTAGAGAAGTCTTGCTCGGATGGTACACAACGAGCCTCGCACTCAACAACTTCAGCGCCCTAATCCAGAACTTTTTCGCCAGTCCTGAGACTGGAACCTTCCCCCACCCTGCTATTCATCTCACAATTTCGACGGAGGCTGGAAAGGATATCGAGGCGAAGGCGTATATCAGTGCACCAGTTGGAGTCAATGCTGAGCGCGCCGCCGAGAGTTGCCTCTTCATTCCGGTACCTTACGAAATTCGATACGGCGAGGCTGAGAAGAGTGGTCTGGAATTGATCTCCGGAGCCAAGGATAGCGAGAGCCGAGCTGCGCCTGTCGTGTCGGATATTGAGGGTCTGGAGCGTGCTGTTGACCAAACGGTTGACCTCCTTGAGCGCGTATCAGATTATGTCAACTCGGTCCTGGATGAAGAGCGAGAGCCTTCGAATGCTTTGGGTCAATTTCTCATGAACGCCTTGTCTTTGTCACCGAAAGTTGACCCGCAAGACATCGAGCGGGATTTCAACAACCATATCCAGGATGTGTTGGTCGTTTCTTATTTGGCAAATACTATTCGCACTCAAATCGAGCTCTCTCAAAGGCTGGCCACGGCAACTCTCACTATGGGTGGCTCAGACGCAGTCGCAGCAACTGGCGGAGAGAGTGGTGGTGGTGGAGAGAAGGGCCAACGTGGAGGACGATCGGGTAATAAAAGGGGCGGTCGGGGAGGTGGTGAGAGACAACAACGAGAGCCAAGAGAGCCTAACGAGTAAATCTGTGTTATGAAACTTTTCCAAATTCCATGCAGTTCATTGCGCTTGTACAGGAATGGAAAAGGTAAGGCGTTCTGGGTGGGCCATGCTTTGGTGCTTCACATAGGAATACTATATCTGACAGTATCAATGATATCCACATAGATGCTAAGATTTGTAAGTGTGATTGCATTGGTCTATCAGCTCAATGTTGTGAACCTGGTACTAAAGTTTCATTTTACCCGCAATCGCCACCAACTCCTCTCCAATGCTAGCCGTACGCCATTGTTATCACATGAGCCTTCTCAAATCCCAGTCTTTGGTTTTGGAGGAAGAGTAGCTGGATTCCCATACTGGGGAAGGTGGGTGCCGACTTGCCCGTTCTGGGACACATGCATCCCTTGTGGCAGGCCCTGATGCATACCTTGAATCGCTTGTGGCATTCCCGGGGGAGGACCTTGAGGAACATTTTGTTGCATCATAGGACGGTGAGGCATGTGGGGAGATGCATGGTAGGATGGCAAGGAGTTGTTCGAACCCTGTCGAGCCATATTGTAGCCCATGCCATTACTATATTGCGGCTGCGACGGAGCAAACCCATTATAAGGCAAGTGAGGAGAGCCATGGTGTGGAGATCCTTGATGAGGAGAGCCGTGATGAGAGATAGGCTGAGGGATTGGAAGACCTGGATTGTTTGGGACGAACGACTGGGTCTTTGGGTTGAATGCGTGTCGATTGAAGCTTCCAGGAATCGGATGTTGACTCTTTGGATCAGCAGGATTGACGGTACTAGGCAATTGGCCAAAAGCATACGGAATCGAATTTGGAGGTCCTCTACCGGGCGTCTGTGGCTGGTACGGGGTTTGGTTCTGATACATAGCCTGCGGCTGTTGTTGCCACTGTTGGGCTGGAAGCTGCGGTGATTGAACCGGGGTACCATAAGTAGTGACTGGTGCACTATGGGGTTGAAATCGCTGGTGCTGCTGAGGATATTGCTGCCAAAGTTAGCGCATTGTACATATCGATTCTTCACTACATACCTGTGCCATGTTGTTATACTGCTGCATGTTACCATTACTCATCATGTTCTGGTTGTATTGTTGGGTAGGCTGGACATATTGAGGCGCAATCGCAGGCTGATAGTTGTTCTGAACAGTTCCATTGAATGGCTGAGTGGACATGGTAGAATATTGGGGTTGTGGAACCCAAGTTGGCACTTGTGGCTGAGGAAAGAACGGCGTATATTGTGAGCGTCTGTCAAAGCTCTCTGAATCATCTCGGCGCTGCTTGGGTGGCTTGGATCTCTTGTTTTGAGCAGCTCTGTCTTTGGTTGAGACTGAGCTTGAGCGAGACATCTCGTTCATATCTTCAGGATCTTGAACATGGTCAGTGGAAAGATATAGTAGACGGCTCAATTATATTACCTGGAGTAGCATCACCGGTACTTTCCTCCTTGCCAAAGATACGCTCTCTGGCCTTGTTGTACGCAGCTTCTCGTTCTTCTCGAGATAACCTAGCGATATCAGTACGAACTATAATTCAATGATTGGCAAGGATTGTGTACTTCTCTTTCGCGGAGAGGCTCTTGTCTTTACCATCGCTGCCAGTTTCTGAAGTTGCCTTGGAGGGACTTGGACCAGTGTCTCCATCACCTCCGCGACGCATAATCTTCATCGCAGGCATAGTTGGGGGAGGTGTGTTGCCAGTTGTAGGTGGATTTGAGATGCTGGTCAACGAAGGTGGTAGTCGACAGAAAGGGGTTCGAAAGATACGGACAGCGCCTGCGACTGCATCCACCTGATGGGTCATATGGTAGTAGTCGGCCAGCTTATGGGTGAGCATTCGGCAGAACGAGTTGCATGGCGGAAGATCGATAAATGGTTCCCTGTATCTAATCAGTCTGTACCCAGAACAACTATTTTATCGATGCAATAGGCTGAAATTTGTGATGCTATAGCTGAAGCGGGAGATATATGGGGTTAGGACATACTTGGAATTCTTGACAAATTCAATCACATCCTGCTCCAGTCTAAGTAAGAAAATTCGATCTTTTGGCGATTCTAAAGCTTCCAATAACTTCTCGTCTGGAGTTTGGCGGTAGAATAGACTGAAACCATCCGGTGCACCTGCTGCGCCAACTAGGAGGGGTTTGGACTTTCCGTCATCTGTTGTCTGCTGCGAGGACGAACCACTTTGAGGTGTATTTACTCCTTGGCTCTGGCGCTCCTGCATTGGCTGCATACTTCGTCGATCGGGAGCTTCAAAAAACTGAGCTCGGTATGCACGAGATGCCTCAGAACCTATGCGACTTCCACCAGCAACGACGGAGCCTCGGCCTGAAAATGTATCATCATCCTCAGCAGCTTTGACGCTTGCACTGTCATCGGGACGCAGCGACTCCTTTTCATCTAACGCAAACGTTGTTCCCGATGTGATACTTTTCCCATCCAGACTTGGAGGCTTTGTACCCAACTCGGATCCGGAGTCCGTTCGGTGAAAGAGATCCTCGTTGAATGGCTCGGTGCCATAGGATTTGGCTTTGGTATTGCCGACACCTGATCCATTCACCACGAGACTGGGCATTGGCGAAGCAACGTGCAAGGCCTTCACTGCATCGACCAATTTTGCCTCAGTATTACCGGACTCTGAGCGAAAGCCAGGGTGAGGATGGGCTTCTTTATCTGATCGACCTGGCTGCTCTTGCACGTCTTCCGCAGCGCTCGAGGAGGAGCCATGACCAAGATGATTCGGCGCAACCTCGCTGGCAGAGGACTTGCTATGAGCAGATCCATCGGGTTGACCGAGACCGTCTGCCAACTCCTTCTGAACCATTGCTGGGATGTTCTCCTTCCGTGGATCTCGTTCTTGATTTGAGTTGCCAGCCGCCCCTTTAGCATTGGCATAATTGGACATGTTATCTCTTCCCGCAGACGCAGCTACCTGTGCAGAGGAGATAAAGTTAGTCAAGTAAGTCTGGGGACATACAGTGCAGCCCTAGTGTAGCAACTGAGCGTAGGAAAGGACATACCATTGCAAAGGAGAGCCTGGATTGGTCTGCAGCCATTGGTGCGGTCGCCATATTTGCAGAAGATGTTCAAACCAGATCTGAATCTGACTGCAGCAAAAGAGCGTAGGAGTCCGAACTGGACAAAGGTGAATCGCAGCCAGGCGACAAGCCTGAGATGAGAGAATGAAAGCTTTTGAATAGAATCAAGGGAGAAAGTTAACAAGAGCGCCCGATGCAGAGAAAAGACATCTGGTCATTGTCGTCGCGGACAAGCAGTTGGAGGGTAGGTGGTTAGGTGGTTAGGTGGTTGTGTGGTTGTGTGAAAATCGGCAGTCAAGCTGGAAAGTCGACAAAGTTCAGTTCTGAAGTCTGTTTGATGCCTTCCCGTTCGGCGTACAGCAGATGATAGTGTAGATGAGGGAACCGTACCGTACCGTTTCGACGTTGCACAACCACGACCACAACCACGACCACGACTACAACGCAACTCCACTCGAGGGCTCTGCTGCAGATCCGATCGGACCAGATCAGTGTCTGTGTCTGTGCAGTGACAGTAACAGCAACAGTAACAGGACAGACAGACAAAAAAACCGGGACTTCTCGATGTTGAGGACGGGTCAAGGTTCAGAATTTAGAGCATCTCTTCCTTTCAGCTCTGTACGATACGCCGAAATGAGGCAGAGGCAGAGACAGAGGCAGAGGCAGAGAGGGAGAAAAGGCAGGCAGTGAGCGGACATGGCAGGGCAGAGCAGGACAGAGTAGGGGCAGGGCAGAGCAGTGTAGGGGCAGGAAAGTACAGGGCAGGGGCAGGACAGGGCAGGGCAGGGGCAGGGCAAAGAGGCTTAAATTAATCTGGACGGCTGCACGCGCTTATCGCCTACCTAGCCTAGCCTACCTACGGAGGTACCTACTTATACTTGCGGAGGTATACTTAGGTATACTTATTCACTTGCACCAGACCAGACCAGACCAGACCAGACCACCAACCACTAGCGCTATAGCTATAGTCTGCCTGCCATTCAATACCTACCTATGCTCTGCTCTGCTCTGCCAAATGAAAGCTTGCCTCGCATCGCATCACAGCAAGTTCGAATATAAAATACAGTATCAGCAAACCAACAGAGCGAAGCCAAGTGTTGGGAGTAAGTACAGAAGATACAGCGGGCCCAATTGGATTAGTCTCATCACATCACACGGCTTTTTCTTTACTCAAGGCTGTCGACGAGAGCTCTCCTCAAAACTACAGGCACAGCAGAGTGCATACAACACTGGCCTGCTACAATACCTTGCTTAGTCCCGAGTCCCGCATCTAGTCTTTGTGACCAATCCGCAAGTTTTTACATCGTCAATACTGTTCCCAGAGGCAAGTTTCGAAAAGATAAAATACTCCACAAGGAGACAGACAACATTCTGGCGCTTTCTTTACCATACCCGGCATTGGGCCCAAACGTGTTGCCGGATACAGTGCTTGCGTCAACCTCAAAACATCTTTCCACGGCCTTTCATAGGATTTGCCTCTTCGACAACTGCGGGATCCGCAATGAATCGCTACGCCAGAGGACCAACTGTTGGAGGGCCCTCCAAGGCGTCGGCTACAACGTTATGCCAGAAGTGCCTGAAAAAAGATAAGTTGATTGTTCAATGCAGAGGTCAAAGACTGACTTTGGCTCACGCCATTATAGTTACGAGTGCAAAGCTGTCGTACAAGAGCGACCCTATGTTTCTCGCCCGTCTCGGACCCAACAGTTACTGAATCCGAAGCTTCAGCCAAAGTTGACAAGTGACGTCCCACAAGATCTTCTCAGAAAGTACGCTACGCAAAGCCCCCTCTACTCGCCGCCCAGAGCTGACAAGATGTGAACAGGAAGGGTGTTGCAGATGAGTTGCTAACCAAATCCGATCACGAGAGGGGCCATAAGCGTGAAAGACAAAGCGAGGATTTAGACCTCGTAGGTACGAAGAAAAGAATGAGATCAACTTCGTCAGCTTCCATTTCAACAATATCTACCGGAATTTCACGATCACCATCGCCTCGACGAGAATCCAGAGAGCATAGCTTACGGAAAATTGGATCAACCAGCGCATCGCCACGTCGACGAAGATCTCCCACTATGTCCATGACCCCTCCCAGACGACTCACGGACTCTGAAAAGAAGCGGAGGCGGGAATCCTTTTCCTCGGTGGATTCGTATAGCTCAGAAGACGAAAATATATCAAGAGAGCGAGTAGAGAGCCGGAGCACCAGAAGACGGTATCAACAGGCAAGCCCACCGGCCAGAGGAAGGACTACCGAAAGCAGAAGTCCTCATGGCAAACGACGAGGCTTGTCAAATGATCGTCAATATCCTAGACCAAGGAATGGGTTTGGTGGTGTTGAGACCAGAGCCCTTTCGAAGGAGAGAAGTTTGAGTCCTTTCAGTAAGAGACTCGCGTTGACTCAAGCTATGAATAGCGGAAGATAATGTAGTGTTCTGAAGCCTAGAGCAAGTGGATCCGAGAGGTCACTACGGTTACTACAACCCTTTTGCTGAGTTCTACTGGCTTGTGGTTGGGTGATAGAAGGTGTAGGATAGACCAAACACCCCTGGCTGACGAGCCATATGCTTTTGTGATTAGAGAACGCCCAAACTCCAAGCATGATATCCACTCTACACATTACGCCGTGATGCTCCCAACCCAGTATATTTTATACCATTTCGTTGTCCTCCCTGCCTCTTCTCTCATCTTCTTCTTCCTCCCTTTCTCTCAACTTTACACCTTCGACCAGAGCAATACCCTCCATACCCATTTCCTCTCCTCCCTCACTTGCTGTGACTGCCCCCTTTCCTGATTTGGACTTGGCTGCTCTCTGGGCTCCTTCAATCCTCTCCCGTACCATCCTCGCAATCGCATTTTCTGTCCTCACATTCAAGATCTCCAACTTCTTGTCCAGATCCCGCTTCAAGTCCCAATTTGGCTTCTTCGGTTGCAGCTTGAACAGATCTACGCCCTTGTCATCCTGCTCCTCCTCCTCGGCCTTTTTCCTGATCTCATCCTCAACTTCCTTTGCTTGTTGTTCCAGAGTCTTCTCGACGGCTAATGTTGGCGGCGCTTCGAATCCAAGCTTTGGTCCCTTCGTTTCTGGATCGTAATTTCTTCCTGAGAGGTGTAACTTTGTGACATCGGGTTCAGTCGGTGGTGACGGGGAATGTGTTGACTCTGGTGCTACGATTTCGTCGCCAGGTTGCTTGCGCTTGAGATTTTTGAGCTTGGCCAGACGCGCCTTGCGCTCATCTGCGGCTGCGCCCAAGGTCGCATGTGTTGACGACATGTTGAATTGTGTGAGATTTGAAACAAGGGAGTCGTCGTGCCATGTATGTTGTCAACTCAGAAAGGTCCTTGGTTGATGATGCGCGGGGCCGGGCAAGTCCCCCAAATTTATCTCAGCCTGGTCATGTCGGCTAGCCTTATTTTACTTTTTTGACTCGCACCGCAGCCTCTTGTTGTTGTTCAAACGCCCCAAGCCGAATCCAGAACTCGACTTCTTATATGCCATTGTACTCCTCCTATCCCCCAATGCCATGGAACATTGATTGCCTGCAGCCTGTAGCTGATGCCTCCACGACTAGATCTTCTGACGCAACGCTGGTCGACGTTTGATTTGCCCATCCTTCCATTCCTCGCACCTCGAGCTTTTACGCCATGGCCGCGCAGTCTGCGAAGATCCAATTCATGTTCAACAGCGACAGAAAAGTCCGAGACACATATTTATTCTTGGGAAGATGGTGATGGTCTACCCCAAAGTGTTCGTGATGTGGCATGTCAGGACGGGAACCATGGCGCTCTGATCGATCCCATAGCTCAACAGAAGCATGAGCTGCCACAGTCTAAGACTACTAAGAGAGAAGGTGCAGAGTCTTCAGGGATGCGACCAAAAGTCCGAGGAAGATCTGAGGAGCTTTCTGAGCCTTCTGAAGACCAGGACGACTTTTGGACGAAATACGAGGAGATATGGGGAGGATTGGTGAAAAAGCGCCCTCCAGAGAGCCCGATCGCTCCTGTCAGAAGAGTGATGGGTACTGTTCAGGAACCCGGACTGCACCCCAAGATTTCCTTTGTCCAGACTAAATCCTTTCGCGAAAAAGAACGGGAGAGGGAACAACGGGAACAACGGGAAGCATGGTTGGCAAAGCCCAAATTGGACAGGATTCGCAGGCAATTGGAGCTTTGGAAGGGGCAAAAGCGAAGCGTTCGCCGGTTTAAAATCCAACGCAAAGCAAACGATTCGGCGAAAGTACGACTTAAATTTGTAAGAGTGATGCCAGAGGGGAAATTTGGCAACTTCAGATACTCTTCCTGGTGGAATTGGCGCTTCGCTATGCTCAATGTTCGGCAAAATGAAGCCAGGAAAGGTGCGACCAGGACGAAGATGACCGCACTTAGAGGTGCTGGGGTTTCCGAGACTTTTATTAAAGAGCTCATCGAAGACAAATCTGCAGCAGCCATTCGGGAGAGTTGGGTGGGGATACCTTTGAGTCAGAGAAGCCGGACATGGCCAGAGATCATGCTGGCCATATTGGCACACTACCCGGGTCAGGCCCTCAAATTCCTTGAGGCAACATTCATTGCACCGTATCCACCTGGCTACGCTATTTCTGATAGTGTCGACTTTTTGATTTGCCATTACGATGAGAACCGAGATTCTTTAGGGGCAGAATTTCTTGTAGCCTTATGCAAAGCAATCCGGTCATTTTTGGAAGAAGGTCCAGCAGATCATGTTCACCTCTCTCAGCGAACTCTGTTTCGCTTATTGCACATACTCTGTCTCGACACAAGACAATTGAGGTGGAAATCTGGCGGGGTCTTAAAGTTGCAGAGGAAAGGGTGGATGACGAAGAACATCTATCGGTCTTTGGTTGCGGTCGGCCACCCGATGCATGAGAATACACTCATCCAGTATGCGAGTGGGCTCGCAAAGCAAGGGGACGTCAAAACTGCCAGCAGAATTCTACAAAGGCTCAGGGACGAAGGCTCTGGCTTCAACTCGCCAAAAATGCTGAGTCTGTGTTCGACTTTGCTTTACCGGGCGCACCAGAAAGTGCTATCCAGAGAGGGCGATGCGCCATCAATCACAGCGATGGATATTTTCCGATTTGTGTTAGAGGCAGGCGCTGAATCCAACGTGATTACATACAACATTTTGATGAAAAGCTCATTGGATGCCGGAGACCACGAGACGGGATGGAAGATATTTGATACGATGACCGAGAATGGTCTTACAGCAGATGCCTATACCTATTCCATTCTCTTGAATGATGCGAAATCCAGGATGGATGCAATCGCTATCAGAACGGTCATGGACCATGTTCGGCAGAACAATATCAGGAGCGACTGGATTGTCACAGATGTCCTACACGCAATTCTACTTCTCCATCAACAGGAACGCCATTCCTCCAAAGAAGACGGAAGACAGGTGGAACAAGAGCAGTCGGCCTTCGATCGATTGCTTCAAGTCTACTGTGGCCACTTTCGGATTGGGCCATTAGCTCAACTCATTCCGAACTTCTCGGAAAAATATTCAATTCCGAGTCAGTTGACTGATGGCTCACAATCGCATCTCCATGACCCCCCAGATCCAACTCTAGTCGTCATGATTACAGGTTACCTTGATAATGCGGATACATCTTATCCTGCGATGCAATTCTACGAGAATTTCCGCCGCTTGATAGCTCGAAATGACCCGGTCGTCACGCCATTGACGAAGACGACACATATCTGGAACCTCGTCTTGATGAGTATGGGCAAATATGCCGAGCGACTGGCCGATTGCTCAAATATTGTTGGAGATATGCTTGCTGGGTCGGATCATTCTTCTGCACCATCACAATTCTCGCCGTCAAATGATTATACTGAGCAATACCCAACCTACGCCTTCAACGCCGATGTAGATTCACCGCTGCGCCCGGAAGCCGCGATTCTGGGAGCGCACAAGTCAGGAGAAGGTGTACAGGTCAAGCCGCAACCGCCACTTGAAGCAGAAGACGTTGTTTCTGAGGCTTCTGAGCCACGCGCTGTGAAGGTTAGCAACTCAGACTCCGTTTCCGACCTATCGTCCGAGCCATATGCCGAAATCGCAAACCTTGAGCCAACCATTCTCACACCTCCGAAACCAGATGTCCACACCTGGTCTATACTGCTCAAGATTTTCATGGATCACCGCCAACCTCGCGCTGCAGAGAAAGTTCTCTCAATGATGAGCGAGCGGCGAATCACGCCAAGCCAAGTCACCTGGAATAAACTCGTCTTGGGATATGCTCGATTACAAGATACTGCTAGGACCGTCGATGTGCTGCGCCGACTAGAGGCAGCTGGCTTGGCGGCTGACGAGTTCACGATGAGTGCTTTGGGTCTTGTCAGGAATCGCAGAGCACTTATTGACGCAATGAAGAGGACAGAAGTTCAGCTTGCAGGGGTGGACCGTCAATTTTTGGACGATCTGAAGGGCGATTTGGAGAAAGTTGTGAGCGAGGAAACTGAAGAATCCGGAGCAGATGGTGGACTTGGAAAGGTGTGGGCAGTGGGGGTCAATGAGGAGGAGAGAGAGGAAGAGTGGTGGTAATCTGCCCTCTAGTGACTCATGATTATTTATATCGTATTACTGTATATGTAAAGAAATACCCCTGTACCTACAATCATTGTATTACAATAGATATAAGTTGTAAAACACTTCATACCTTAAAATTTGACTGTGAATGTAGAGCCACATTGACGTGCACACTCACAGGATATTCATGTCTTCGTCCTTGGAGTACTGTCACCAGAGAACTTAGAGTTTGGAATTGAGACAGACCAGACCTCGTCGCCACTTCTGACTGATGAGCGAGACGCCAACGAGTGCCCCTGCACTAAATTGCTTGCAAAGCAGCCACATAAGAGCTAATCGCGTTTTGACACGCCCTAGAACAAAAGCAGAGCACGATTGCTCGGGTATCCCCTGAACGCCAGTCCGCATACTGATCCATCGCAAATCGTGACTCGCAATGTCCGAGAGTTTAAGCTCTCATAACACCTCAAGTGACGCTACCTGAGCCGACAAAGCTGGACTGCGATCACCCATAGTCTACATGTGCAGCACCTTTCTTCTAGCCTGACTCAATCTCTTCTCGGCAATCTTGACAGAACGTCAACGAGCAACGTACACACTGCCATGCCAATCCCATATTCTTCCTTCCTCCTTCCTCCACCGTCTCCGCCTCGGCAGTTACAAGTTGTGTTGTATCTCGCGCATCCTGTGCGATACTCCGGAAACACCGATGACATTCTGCGCCTTCAGGGACAACGTAGCCAGGTACAGTAAGACGATGCTGGCAGTTCCAACCAACTGTGTATTCGTTCTCTGGCTCCGGGCCGAATTCATGGCCGTCACCATCGTAGTAGCCTGCTAAACCATCAACATCGTCGGGCTCAATGCCCGATTCCTCCTGCGGGTCATCATCACAGGATCCTTCGCATTGATCCGCGGGCTGCATACATTCCCAGCAAAAATGAGCGCCACAGCGACATCTATATACGTTAGCCTTGGTTATCACGGGTGAGAGCTAGAGCGACAGCCCAGACTTACTCGATATGAGAACAGCCGTAGACCTTGCGATACGACATCTGGGACAACGTTTGATCTTCCATTTCTTGAGCTGGTCAGCCAGGGTCGGATCAAGATCCTCCCTACAAGATCCGTCGTGGGTATAAGAGCGACAGTTGGTGCAGATTTGTACCAAGCACTTCGGGCATTCAACATTGGCTTTTGTATTTGTCAATGACTGTGATTGAGATTCAGTTGTCTCAGGATTTCTGGCGTCTGTAATTGGTTGTTCGACTTGGATAAATCCTTTCCTCGCTGGCTTCTTGTATAGCCGAGGTGGGATGAAAGTCGAACATGTAGGTACTGGACAATACAGTTTCTCAGGTGTCATCCACTCCTCAAGCTTTGCTCTGTACAGCGTCATCTACTATCAGTCAGACACGGACCTTGTATACAAGGTAATGATCGCTTGCTTGCTTCTTCAGCGGCCATCATTTTTTTGACCGCAGACGACGGAATAATGCTACAGCATCTCGGAGGCATTTTAGATTCGTTCTTGCGAGCCTCGAGGAAATAAGATTTTATGCAGACAGCGCAATATTGCGACGAGTTACACTGGGGACATTTGAATGGGAAATTCGCAGGCGTTACGTCCAGATGTTCCAGGCATAAATTGCATCTTTTCAGAAGCGAGCTGGCATTGGAATGATGGTGTGAAGGACCAAGTAGAGGCGATTGATGGTCGTGATTTCCAGGTGGAGGAAGCCCATGGCCTGCTACGTGTAAAGGTGGAATCTGATTCTGGAGTACCACAGCATCGAGCGGAGTAGGTTGATGTTGGGGCTGCAAGTCTACTTTCTCCATCAGTACCGGTCGCCGAAAGACTGTTCTGAGACGTTCGAGAAAGCGGTGGAAAAGAGAACAAGCCATTTTGTGACGATGAATTCGCGCTTGTACAACGAGGAGAACTTACATGGGTTATAAATGCCTGGAGCCCCGTGACTCATGGTATCGTCAGGCCGATGTTGTGAACCAGAGTAGTAGTAATCTGGTGCGAGATGGAGATGGGTTTTTATGTGGTTCGAATGCTGTGTAGCATCACCTGGCGTATGATAGCCAGGTTCGGTACCAGGCAAGCGCGGGAGTTGGGGGCCTAGTCCAGGCTGCTGGCTCCCGCTATCCGTTAGGAAATGAGAATTATACCTAGAACTTGAGTAGAGAATCGGCGCGCAGTTTGGTTCAGGTGGTAATAAGCTGGTAGAACTGGCCGTGTCGGCGGTGATCCGAAGGAATTGTGATTCAGCATTTCAGTCAGGGCTAACATTCGAGGCCTGGAAGGAGATCCATGGCCCTCTGATTGGTGATATTGCTTGTCGTTCATGTTGGGAACGGAGAGCAGGGCAAGAAGAGGCTGGCTGCCTATCTTGGCAAAATCGATTAAGGTGCCAGAGCCAGAAAACAGGCAGACAAGGATATGTAGGATACGAGTTTGTTGTGAAGGGGAAGAAGGGGGAGAGGGGGGTGTATGTGTATGTGTGTGTGTGTGTATGTGTGTGTGTGTGTAGGTGTGTGTGTAGGTGTGTGTGTAGGTGTGTGTGTAGGTGTGTGTGTATGTGTGTGTAGGTGTGTGTGTATGTGTGTGTGTATGGATAGTGAGCCTTCGTATAGATTCGACCTGCAGTGTAAGTAGGGAATGAATTTGAGTATCAGGGCAGTGCCAGGGAAGCTGCAAACGATAAGGTAAGGTAAGGTAAGGTAAGGTAGGTAGTGAGAAAGAAGCAGGGTTGAGTGATAGATTGATAGATTGATAGATTGATAGATTGATAGATTGATTGATTGTTGGCAGGAATCAAAAGAGCGACGATTGACATCACAAATGAAGTACGTCGCGTAGCTTATAGGAAGACGACTGTGATCGAGTCAAATTTAAATACATGCGCCTACCAGTGCCCGAAGTATGCTGTGCGGTTTGCATTGTGCTACCGAATCTCTGGTGACGGTTTGCTTGGGCATTGGAGGCCGTAGTTGAGAGTCGAGCCTCGAGCCTCGAGCCTCGAGATTCCCGTCGGAACGCCCAAGCTCATCTGATTGGGCACCGCAAGAGCGTGGCGTCAGCCGCCTCGCCAGCGCGTCAACGACGTCAAGCAGCAAGCCTGGCAAGTAGAAATGGTGACTGACATTGGTGACTAGCAAGCTACCAGTCATCGATATCATGTCACGGTATGGTATGGTATGGTATCAGAGATGGCAAGTCGTGAACAGACATCGCCCACTGGCCTTTTTCCACTAGGTAGTTGACCGCTTGAGGGCAGTCCCTGTTCTTCTTGAATTAGCACCCGCCCGAGGCATGACTCGCTTTGCAGCTGCACGACCATAAATTGGGCACTTTGCACGGAATACTGAGCTTCAACATTCAATACCCACATGTCCCTCCAAGGAATCTTATTCCCTTGTAGGATCGATGGTACAAGCGAACCAATTATACTGAATAAACCAGCAGATCGCCCCTCATAGACGAAGTCCTCGGTTGATGGGAAAAAACAACCAACAAAAACGGCAGCCGGGGAACTATGCATAGATCGCGAATTCATCCGTTCAAGTGTCCGTTTAAGAGCTTGAGGCCGTATCATGGGACGATACCCGACTATTCCAAAACAGTAGGCTTCCGACAAAGGTCGTTTTACCCGAACTCTAAAATCCTCGCTCAGCCATGTTTATCACGATTTTTAAGCAGTGTCATCTGAATCTGGCTCCAGATTCAGGGTACCGGATTCAGGATAGCGAGTCAGCTACTATTAGTATTGGCAGGTTTGAGCATTGAAAGTTTCGCTAGAAGTTACTGTTCAAAGTCTAAAATGATGCTTCGAGAGCCCGATGTGCGGTTTGAGATGGTTCGGATTTATGCATACATGTCATATTCGAAAGGTTATGCCGAATATGCAGACTGTTCTTCAACTTAAGTAGACGCCCATCATCTTGTTAAAACCTTCTGCTTCCATCTTAACTTCATTTTTGGCTCAGGCAGCTTGCGTGGACCGCCTTCACATTCATTACCATTACTATTCACAAAATTCATTCATAATGCTGTCCTCGAATTTCCTCTTGATATCGATCTGCCTTCACCTCGTGACAGCCCAGACTGGTACGAACTGTAATATCATTGCAAACCAGACTGTCAAAGCTGGAGATTCTCTCGCATCTATCGCGAAGTCTGCCAATGTGACGCTCGACCAAATCCAATTTGTCAACACGCAAATCGCCAATCCAAGATCAATCAACCCAGGGGACGCTATCAAAATTCCGGACCCGAGATGCGTTGCACCTGCGGCCAAGCCCCTTGCTGAACCAACAGCCACTTGCTCCAACGGAACAGCAAAGACCACCACTGTCGTCGCCGGAGACACTTTGAACATTATCGCCAAGGAAAAATTAGGCATAACGCTACCGGCTTTGCTGGCAGCAAATACCCAACTCAAGAATCCAGATGTGCTCAACGTCGGAGATGTGATCAATATTCCACTCTGCAGTAATGGCACTTCAAACAGCGGGGCGGCAAATTCTAAAGCTGGAAGTACAACATCGGCAAAAGCTGCTTCTGGAACGGCGTCGGCGAAAGCAGTTGATCCAACAGGTTCAATTGCTGGTACGAAGAGTAAGGCGTCGAAGACCAAAGCTCTGAAGACAGCGACATCTGCCGGGGATGAGATTGCTGCCACAAACGCTGCTGTACCAACCAGTTCAAAAACGTCGAAAGCGACTGCAGCTGGTGAAAATGCTGCGGCACAGGCCAACGTGCCAACGAAAACTCCTTCCCTCACAACCAAGACAAAGTCGAAAGCTGCTGAGACCATTGCATCTGCAGCTTAGACGGATTCAAGAGAGGTGGAGATGATCTGGAGCCAAGACGTGATGTCGTGCAGTTCTTGGGCCAAACATACAGAGCAGCATCGACTGATACTGATCTCAAATGATGTTTGAAGGGAGCAACCCATTGAGGAGGGCCAAGGCACTGTCATGAGTCTTTCAAGTTTTCATTAGACGAATTACCAGATATACGCTCGACCAATTAGATTGACTATTTCGAAGCAATGATTCTCTCATTGTTGTTGTCTATTTTTCTGGTACATGGTAATGATTGGCTGCTTACCGAAGAAATTTTGACTGGCCAACACGTAGCTTGGCCCTCTTGAAAAATGTAGTGGGGGCGGGGTCGTCTGATTGTTGACCAGCCCAGCATTCCATATCCAAGACCACGCAACACAATATGCCGGACAAAGATGCTGGGACTCCGAGGGTCTTTCTTGTAAGACACGGTATGCTAATCTCACAAATACGAATAATACCCCCGAGGTTTTCTGCGCATAGATTACTCTATTTGAAGTTCAGTCGCACTACTGACGTGTTAATAGGTGAGACTGAGTGGACAATATCTGGTCGCTATACAGGGCGAAGCGATATTCCATTGACTACCAATGGCGAGAAGCAGGTATCTTCATCAGCTAGCGTGATCGTGGGTCCAGGCAAGATCGTAGACCCGTCAAGAATTGCACACTTGTTCGTAAGCCCTCGAACAAGAGCACAAAGGACCTACGAGTTACTCTTTGACGAAGCCTCCCGGAAGAACCTCGAGAAATCCTACGAGACCACAGAAGATATCCGAGAATGGGAATACGGAATGTATGAAGGGCTTTTGACGGCGCAAATTAGAGCAGCTCGCAAAGAACGGGGACTGGACAAGGAAAGGCCGTGGAATATATGGGTGGATGGCTGTGAGGAAGGAGAAACAGCTGCCGAAGTGGCATCACGTCTTGATCGGATAATTGCAAAGATTAGGGACATACAAGGACCATATATGCACGGAGAAAAAGCTGTTGATGTGGTTTTGATTGCTCATGGGCATATCTTGAGAGCCTTTGCCAAACGGTGGATTGGCTTTGAGCTCAGCAGGAGCTTGCCCATGATGCTGGAACCCGGCGCCATTGGGGTGCTGTCTTATGAACATCACAAGGTTGACGAGCCTGCATTTCTTCTTGGTGTAAATATGGGAGTCAGCGATGGACACTAGAAGGGCAGATCCAAATCCTTTCAGCAGTAGTATTGGGATGTAACAACTCTTGACATAATAGTCCACAGCCACAACTTACGGACAGGCATCAAATCGAATCTTGATCTACTGTCCCAAAAGGCTAACTACTGCATCACAGCCGACACTTTGGACAGAGACAGACACAGGTAACCACATGGAAGTCAATTGACGGACGAGGAGAGCGGGATTAGAGTTGCGTCTCATGATCTTCATGATTTCCGCTTAAATGTGTACAAGAACAATCCCTCTCTGGAGAAAGCATCTCTGTCTTGATCTTCTATTTCCTCGACGAGGAATTTCTTGCGGGCATTCTTCATAAACTGCATGTCTGCTCTCCGTCGCTTCTTGAAGCAGAAATAGATGACAGCTTCCTTGCAAAGTTCAAGAAGGTCTTCAAGAGTAGTGAGAAGTAAGGGGAAAGCTGGCTCGAAGTAGACACACTAGAAACACTCCAGTCAGTACAGATCGTCGACGTGGACACAAGCGATGTCGTTGTAAGACTGCAGATATGATAGCCCCAATTTGATTTCTCCAAGAAGATGATACATACATCTGCGGCCAAGATGAGATTTGGCTTCTCTGTGATAATCTCTTCTGGTAACGAATCACCCCTACATGCCTGGTCAACATGTATTCCAAAATAAGTCTTGGACGGCTCACCAGTTCAGGACAAGTTCCTTAACATGTGATTCAAGCCCGTTCAGCACGATGTTCTTGTGCATGAGTTCCATCATATTCTCTTGATCCGTGATATAAAGAGTGTGGTCCAATTTGCATCCGATAGCCACCCCAAGTCCAACAAGACCGCCACCTGCTCCTAGTTCAAGACTTTTGGCATCTGGTCAGCACTTGTCTGAGATGGCCGCAGAACCACCAAAGACTCACATTCGTGCGTCTTTCATTGAGTTTCTGTGATAACGCAGCATCTGCTGGGCAAGTACCATGCCAGCGGGCCATAGTTGACCTCCGCACCCAGACTTGAGATCTTCGTGGAGTTGTAGTGGGGGGGCTAGGAGATTGGAGAAGTTCACTGAGGTGGTAGAGGCGGCTTTGTAAGCGGGCACTGCTGTAAACTCTTCTCCAAACGCCAGAGGGGAGAATTCTGGGGAGTCTGAACGGGACATCATTTCATTTCATTTCATTTCAGTCGGGCGGGCGGGCGCGCGGGTGTCGTACTGCAGAATTGTACCTAGGGCGAGGGAGGCAGGGAGGGGAGGTATAGGTACGGTATACGGAGTAGGTACTCTGAGGTGGAGGGTGAGAGGGTGGTACTCGAGGTACTCGAGGTACTCAGGTACTGTACGGAGGTACTGAGGTGTCTGGAGGGTCGGTGAAACATCGGTCTCGAAGTTCTGCCCTATTGGCTGGACTTGGCGAAATTCCGATCTTTGACCTCGTCTCGCTTCCCCTGCCTCCCATGCCTCCACCTTCACCTTCACCTTCGCCTTCGCCTCATCGCCCTTTTCATGACTACATTCCTCATCATCATCAGCTGGCAAGGGGAATCTCCTGAGTTGGTGCTGCAATCGATAAATCACGACAACGCCCTACTTTGCTGTGTTTCGGTGTTCCTCTTCACGTACATGACTCAGAGACAGAGTGGCAATTCACAGCTTGTTGAAAACCCCTTCGCCGACCCCGTTTGCACCCCCAAGGACATAATGGAAGCGCCCAGTGTCCAGTGTCCGTTCCCAAGATAGACGTAGCCAAGTGGTACAGCGATATGTTCTGTAGTGATATTCTTCTCATCATGTAGCGTCGTGGTGAGAAGCGCAGTGTGAGTGGCAGCTCCAGATGGCAACTCGAGACCGTGGGTGGCTGGTTTGAAGTATCTGCAGCCTCCGAAGACGATGTCAGTGTCTCCAAGCCATCCGTGCAGCACAATTCTCGGGACGTTCGTCTCTATACATAGGCTTTTGCTTTAAATATTGTGCAAAGGCTGGCGTTGAGACTTGCCTATCCCTTGCAGTTGTGCCATTCTCCCCTTTCTCAATTGAATTCCAAGCAGGGTGATACCAATAGCCGGATCTCCCTACACTGCGCCTCCAAAATTATCTTCGATGACAACCAGCAATATGTCGTTCCTTCTCTTCTTGACCCTTTCCGTCGGTCTGTCTGTCCTTTTGTTTGCCCTGACTTTGTATCTTTACACCTGGCGATATACTGGCTGCTCTGTAGCCTCTCAAGTAGCGAAGTCCAAAGGTCCGCTGGCAATCAGAAAAGATGGCACTGCGATTTTTGGTCTTTGTTTTTACCATCTTTCATTCTGTCGCCAATGCTGCTCCAACGATTACGTATCCATTGAACTCTCAGGTCCCGCCCGCAGCACGAGTTTCGAATCTCTTCTCCTATGCCTTCTCCGAATCAACATTTTCATCGACGCTTCCAATGACTTATACCCTATCGAGCGGTCCCAGCTGGCTCTCACTCGATACCGACTCTCGAGTGCTGTCTGGAACACCTTCGGTCGAAGATGTCGGCTCGGACACAGTAACTGGTGTTCCAATTGGCTTGACAGCTAGTGATTCCACTGGTTCAGTCACACTTGAAGCAACACTGGTGGTATCCAAGAATCCAGCGCCATTATTACAAATACCAGCAACACAATTGGCATCATCCGGCGCATTTTCTGCTCCATCAACACTTAGTTACTATCCTTCGACGCCTTTTAATTTTACTTTCAACCCTGAAACATTTACCGGCAGTGATGGCAGTACGGCATTCAGCTATTATGCCGTAACTTCTACCAACACACCATTGCCATCCTGGATTCAGTTCGACGGGACCGCGCTCTCGTTCACCGGACAAAGCCCCGATTATCAGTCGCTCATACAGCCCCCGCAGACATTTGGAATACAGCTTATAGCATCAGACATCGAAGGCTTTGGGGGTGCCTCGTTATACTTTGACATTGAAGTTGGCGTTCATCTACTGTCCTTCAAGAACGCCGAGATTGTGATCAATGGCACAGCGGGAGAGACTGTCAGCTTAGACGGACTAATAGAAGATCTGCAACTCGATGGTCAGGCTCCGAAGCCGTCGGAGATAGTCGCAACGTCCGCTCTGACACCATCGTGGATGACGTTCAACAACTCAACTCTCGCACTAAATGGCACTGTGCCAGTTGAAGCAACCTCTTTCAATATCACGGTTCAAGCGGCAGACATTTATGGCGACACAGCAGAAGCCCTGATTCGAGTCATTATTTCAGATCCTCTATTTAGCAAACCTATCAGAGATCTCAACGCTACTGCCGGCTCTACGTTTTCGTATGACCTAGGCGTGTACCTCTCCAACCAATCCGACACAGTGCTGGCTGCGCAAATACTTCCTCCGCAAACATGGCTTTCGTTCAATTCACAAACGTTTGTTTTGGGAGGGCAGATACCGACTACTGCACAATCATCAACGATGGTAATCACGTTGTCGGCTACATCAAAGGCGAGCCAAAACACAGATACCCAAACCTTCAAGCTTTTCATATTCGCAAGCAGCCAGACCCTAACGCCAACTTCGTCGCGTCAATCCACCACACTTACCTCTGGGACATCCCAAGCGCCCACCACTTCGACAACTGGAGAGACAAGCGCCATCACGACAAGTTCGCATAAAAGACTTGGTACAAATGTAATACTAGCAATATCAATACCGCTTGGGATACTGTTTCTCGCCATATTGTTAGCGCTCTGCTGTTATTGTCCACGACGGTATGCGGCAAAGAAACAGAAAGGATATGGAAAAGTCGAAAAGCGTTCGATATCATCCCCTCTGGAAGTAACACCAAGCATTGCAGAAAGCTTTTCAACGATCGAATCAGTCCCTGCAATCCCACCTCCGCGTCCCCTTCAGCTGGATATGTCTGGATTCAGTGTTCAAAATAGTGCAAGACCAGGGGCTGTCTTGGGACCGATCTCTGGGGCAGAAACTACAGATAGTGGGAGACGCCCGAAAAGCATAGCAAACAACCCTCTCCGGCGATCAAAGACTATGTCAATAGCTGCAGACTCGCAACTATCTCAATTGAGGCATTCGCAGAATTCTGTGTTCGGAAATAGAGTACGGTCTAAGTCCGATAACGCTCTGTCTGATGATAGCTGGAGATACACCCAGAACAGCGCATACCAAACAACGAGGTCATCTGGAACGGGGTCTTCTCAGACGCATAACTTGAATCGAAACTATTCCAACTACTCTCGTAAAGGCCACACACGACGGTCAACTATGTTAGCCTCCACAAATCAACTCCATCGACAGAGCATTACTCCTAGTCAGGCTCGCGAGAGCACGATTCTTAATCTTAGAGATAGTAATTTTTCAATCACGCCGCTCGACAGCTTCTCTGTCTTGGAGAGAAGAAGTGTTGCTACAGATACCGACGAACCACTGCCATCCATTCTACCATCTACAGAAGTTCCTATCCCTCCGAAGTCTGCGAAGCGACAATCGAGGTTCATACGAACCATGGATCCACCTAGAGGCATCGGGCATGGTCGACATGAGTCCACTCTGTCCTTCTCCGGAGTTTCTGCGAAAAGACGAAGCATTGGTCATGGACAAGACTGGTCAGATAGTCGGGGTTTGGGCAGGGATTCAAGAACCTGGCTCACCGCAGCTACCTCAGACCAGAGCGAGAAGCGGAAGAGTCACGCCAGCACCTCCTCTCCATTCGAGGAACCGAGGATAACCTCAATGTCTCCAAGGA
Organism: Cadophora luteo-olivacea; assembly: GCA_026120085.1. Classification (NCBI taxonomy): domain Eukaryota; kingdom Fungi; phylum Ascomycota; class Leotiomycetes; order Helotiales; family Ploettnerulaceae; genus Cadophora; species Cadophora luteo-olivacea. The sequence continues at coordinate 205,554 of JALRMC010000052.1, read as the reverse complement.
AAACCATAAGACAAGTTACCAAAAGTCCATCGGCACAAGCCCAATCAATGGTACTTTCAGAAAGTAGCGGAAATTCCCGCCTCTCTCGCCCAGTCAGCAGAAGAGTCGGCTCCTCCCCATTCTTTGGAGGCTCATCAGTCAGAAGCTCCGGCAGGATAAGCAAGAAACCTCTCCGAACATCGTACGCAGACTCACCTACCGTCCCAGAAGAAGCCATCATGGACACTCTCGAAGCGACCATTGCGCAAGGCCTACGCGAAATGAGTGATGATCTAGATCATCGTGATTCTTTTGGGATTTCATATGGCATGGCAAGAGAAGAAACCAGACAGCTGAGATCCTACATCCAGAGTCATCTCGGAGGACGAACCAGGACGAGAAGTAGTCTACGCTCATACGACTCAAGAGATAGTCGATTTGAATCAGCGCCAGGCTCGATGTCGCAGATGGACAATAGTCCTGAAAGGGAGGCACTGAGAGACCGCGACTTGTATGACGACTTGCCAGATGGCTTTTCCGATGGGAGCTGGGAGACGCAAAGGAGTGCCAGGGACGAGGAGGAAAGTATAGCGATAGATGATGACTTAGTGCCGATCACGGGACACGGTTATGGGATTTCGAGGTCGACTCCAGCTACTCCTGAGATAGGTAGAGCAGCGAGAATTGTAAGTGGAGCAGGGAGAAGGCCCATGAGTGTTGCCGTGGGCGGGGTGGGCAGGGTTACTACGCAGAGAGGCGAGATGGATTACACAGCTTATGTTTAAATGTGCGCTTGTTTATTTGATACAAGGGAATGTAGCGTTGCCTCTTGCAATAGAGCGGATTACTTCACAGGAAGTGCTAAGATGAGAGGTTAGATACTCAAAGATATCATAATGTATGAACGAAATATATAAACGATTAATGTCGCCATTCATTTCACATCTTCGATGCAGCTCGCTAATGAGTCCTTCTGTACAGGAAACCTGTCGTACTTTGAAGACAACTAGCGACAGGGTGTGTTTATAGTCATTGCGGTTCAAGATAAATGGACCGACTTTAGGTAGTATCGGCTCGCAAAAACATGATTTCCCCCTTCTCTGTCCCTTTAGATGACGTTTCTTGAGGATGCACTTTAAATTTTTTGCCTAAGAGGTACCAAGTATTCCCCAGTAGAAGATTTTCCATTGAAGTGACCCCTCAAAGGTAAGATGGTAATCATCAATCACATTCTACTGCTAGAATGGGAATAGATCAAAGATTCTCCGCAAGTTCAAGGAAGTGTAATATACGGAACATTGTCTTAGTAGCATGTTTCACATACGTTCTCCGAAATAACTCCACGACGGAAGGACAATACGGAAGCCATTCCAAGAGATCTTCTTTCCCTGCTCTTCATGCGGTGCTTGAAGACCTTGCCTCAAAAATAAAGCTGCGGCCGCCTGTAGAGATATTGTTCGCAGACGGTTAATGCTGAAACTATTCATGCAGGTGAATACTAGGACGATGCGATTGAGGTTGTGTGTTTACTTATAAATAGTGACATCGGTTCCAACATTGTAGGTACCTTAGGTATGTAGGTAGGTCTGATAACGCATTAATCTAGCCAGCCTCTGGTAGCCTTACCAGCCCAGCCACCCCGGGATGGGGCTAGACGGCAGGACTGGAGCGATAGAAGGAGCATGACACTAGACAGTACCATACCTTAGGTAACATCCATTAAAGAACATGGAATGGGTACTGCATGCAATGCCATGCCATGCCATGCCCTACCATGCCGCCACAACAATCGGGATACCTTGGACTCGACCTCAACCGAGCAGAGAGAGAAGAGAGAAGCATTCGGCAGAGACATACCTTACTCCAAGGCTCACTTCAAACCTGGAACTACCTATATAAACAAGTGTAAGTAGAGTACCTAGTGTAGAGATAGGAATGTGTGAACAGAATGCTAATGTAGGTATCAGGGTATCTAGACAGCCAGCGCCAGCCCAGCTCCGGCCTCTCTCTCTCCCTAGCACAGAAGCAGCAGGCAGACCTAACAGAAGAACTTCAGGGTCTACTAACACTCAACCCACGGAACTGTTTATTGTTCAGTATCATCAGGCCAAATACTTATACCTACCTATTTTACCTAGATGAGGTACGAGTATCTCAGTATGGTCCCCTCTCCGGTTTAATTGTCTTGCGCCTTTTGAGGATATTGCTGTCCTTATATTTCGACCCCTGTCCTTCTATACCTATATCAAGCATACATCCAATCGAATCTTTGGATCTCTTCTCTTAAAGCGTGGCTTTCAATTACTCGTAGTTTTATTTTTCATCTCATCTCATCTCATCTCATCTTATGAGCTCTGAAGATCTGTAATAAAGGCAGCAAATGTATGTATCATCGACAGATAAAGCTGGACAATTAAAGCGGGAGGGGTGGAGGGGGAGACAACACCTCGACCTCGACCTCTGGCAGGGCAGGGCAGGGCAGGGCAGGGCAGAGGGCACCGATGATTTCCCGTTGCCCCCCTCCCAGCCTCCCCCCCAAAAAGCCTCAGCCAGCTTCCACACTGTGCACTCCCATCTGCCCCTCTTCCTCTGCCCCTCTTCCTCTGCCCCTCTCCCTTTGCCCCTCTCCCTCTCCCTCTCCCACCTCCATGCTGATGCTGAGGTGGCTGGTGACCTGTGAAAACCTTGGGCTCTGCCTTGCCTTGCCTTGCCTTGCCTTGCCTTGCCTTGCCTTGTCCTTTGGCAGCCAGCCTCATGGGCGTACGTGCGTGCGTGCGTGCCTGCGAGAGTGCGTGCCTACTATGACAGCTTTCACCAGACCTGGAAGCATGTCATCTTGACTTGTATGTCCAACTACTAGACTGCCATCATCAAGAAACTTTACAATCATTTTTCTGTAACGAAAACATCCTTTCTTGTTGTGTTGCTTTTTACCTATTTATCTCCGTAGGTAGGTAGGTAGTTGACACCCATTTGGTCGCGCGCTAGCTCTCTCGCTTCGATTCGGTGATTCTCATCCTCAGCTCCTCTTCGATCATCATTTTCGGTCTTCCTCTTCAACAACACGCGACATTCCAACAACCTGACAACCACCTTCGACGACCAAAAGCAGTTTTATCCTCCCCCGATGCAGACCAGCAGATAACCTGCATTGCACCTCTTAAGCTCCTCTACCGCGACACGACCCCGCACATCACATCTTTTCCCTCCCTCCGTCTTCCGCAAGTCAAAAAAGCTCGGTCTGAAATTGCTCTCGGCCAACGCGCGCAAGAGGTTCGATCTTTGTCAAGATGGGTCAGACTCTGTCGGAGCCGGTAGTCGATAAGGTACCTCTTCTCTCATTCTGTGGCCTCGTCGGTCAGCCTCAAGCTGTGCTAGTGTCTTGCGGGATCACACCTAGCAGTCTGACACGGAGCCACCGTAATTTAGAGATCAAGCTGCAATTACCACTTGACTCTTGGAATCTGTGATATACGTGGACCTCTCTGGAGGGCGCGCATGTGCTAGTCGGTGACATATCTGGTATTGGTGCAAGTTTGCTGACGTACCATCTTTGCCAGACTTCGGAGAACGGTGGCGATGACCGCTTGATCTTTGGTGTCTCGTCAATGCAAGGATGGAGAATTAGCATGGAAGATGCGCATGCTGCTGTTCTGGACCTACAGCCTGTCGCTGAAGACGGAAAGGACTCGAAGCCCGCGGGGATCGATTCAAGGCTCTCGTTCTTCGGAGTATATGATGGACACGGAGGAGACAAAGTGGCTCTGTTCGCCGGCGAGAATATACACCCAATAATCGCAAAACAAGAAGCATTCAAGAAGGGAGACTTGGAGCAGGCTTTGAAGGATGGTTTCTTGGCCACGGACAGAGCTATCCTCAACGGTTAGCTTGCATACGTAGATGAGGAGTATATGGGAAACTGACTCATGCTTTGTAGACCCACGGTACGAGGAAGAGGTTTCTGGATGCACAGCTTCTGTTGCCATTGTCTCTGCAACCAAGATCTTTGTGGTATGTGGTATAAATATTTGGTAAAGAGGACTGCACGACTAACACGCCTAGGGGAATGCGGGTGACTCCAGAAGTGTTCTTGGTGTGAAGGGAAGGGCGAAGCCATTATCTTTTGACCACAAGCCCCAAAATGAGGGTGAGCAATGGGTATAAAGCGTTCTGAGCACAATACTGATGGTATGCAGGCGAGAAGGCAAGAATTACAGCTGCTGGAGGATTTGTTGACTTCGGACGTGTTAACGGCAACCTTGCCTTGTCAAGAGCCATTGGTGATTTCGAATTCAAGAAGAGTGCCGAGCTTGCTCCCGAGCAACAAATCGTTACAGCTTACCCAGATGTAACTGTTCACGACATTTCTGACGATGATGAGTTCTTGGTTGTTGCATGCGATGGTGAGTCTGCATCAAGCTAGCCACTTCATTGTACATTCTAACGCATTTCCTCAGGTATTTGGGACTGCCAATCCTCCCAAGCTGTGGTGGAATTCGTCAGACGCGGAATCGCTGCCAAGCAGGAGCTTTCCAAGATCTGCGAGAATATGATGGACAACTGTCTTGCTTCGAATTCAGAAACCGGTGGTGTTGGCTGCGACAATATGACTATTATCATCATCGGACTTCTGCGTGGAAAGTCCAAGGATGAATGGTATGAGGAGATCGCCAAGAGAGTTGCTAACGGCGATGGGCCTTGCGCACCCCCCGAATATGGCAAGTTTTTCGTATTACTTTGAACTGTGGATTTTCTAATCGACTAAATAGCTGAGTTCCGAGGGCCAGGCGTACACCACAACTTTGACGATAGCGACAGTGGTTACGATGTTGACATGGACTCAAAATCGAAGTCGTTCGGTGGCAACCAACGAGGTCGGATAATTCTTCTTGGAGATGGCACGGAGGTCCTAACTGACTCAGATGATACCGAAATGTTCGATCGCAGCGAGGAAGACCGCGATTTGGCCAGTCAAGTCTCCAAGGGACAGGCAAACGAGAGCACCGGAGATTCCGAGCCGAAGTACCAGGCTGCGCTCGACGAGGACTCGAAGAAGGAAGAGAAGACTGAGTCCAAAGAGAAGTAATCGAACTTGCTTTAGATCTCCAGTCATTCCGTGTCTGCAAGCTGAAGAGCTTGGCCGGAAAGTTTTGCAGTCCGAGGTTCTGGGAAGTGGTGTTTCTGGACAACTGTCTTATTTGCACCATAGTCTGGACTGCTGCTGCGATGTGTTTGTGAGAATATGGCGAGGCATGATTATAGCTTCACGCAAGGCTTCTTTCTCAGCTTATAAGAACGGGCTGAATGGTTGACACACAGGCCTGGAAGGAAGATCTCCCGAGCACAGCACATCACAATTATTCGGATTCTATACCGCGGCGCTTCTCTTTCCTCTTTTTTTCTCTGAATTTACGATCTTCATCACGCAGCGAGTGTTTATGTCTTCTTGAGGTTCTCGTTTTCTTTTGCATCAGATCTCAGAAATGGAAGGAAAGGTCTCTAGAATAAGGCAAACAGCTGCTGCATTTGTACCACAGAGCGCCAATTGATACCTAAAACTAGTTCTGATACCCCCAAACACTTCTCTTGATGTTGTATTGAAGAGAGATGGCGAAGAACAAATTGTGGTCTTGACTAAATGACAGGACTCCAATGATGATATCCTGAAGCAAGTAAATAACATGCAGTATGGTCGTTTGTTTTCCGCTGCTATAACAATTCTGGGCTCGGTATGCGCGCGAGACGACTGGCGATGTAATGATCCGTTCAAGGCAGCCTCATGTAAGACCATTTGCAAACATGAAATTTGGACTGTTGATTGTATGAGAACGGACAATGCTAAAATGATGGTGTCACTGCTACAATTACATCCTTCCCTTTTGTTTTTGATCTTCAAGAGCTGCCGAGCTGCCGAGCTTGAGGTTGATTACGTGATCATGCAGAGAAGTAGGTAGCCAATCAGAGTGGGGCTGTTGCTCATCAAACGGAAATCATCGACGACATCAAGCTCAGGCTCAGGTGTTAGAACCCCACGAACACTCTTCGTTCAGCCTCGCCACCATTTCTTTTCTCTCTTGTCACCATCAATTGACTGACAAGATGCTGTCTTCTACGAGATCAGCAGCCGCGCTGGCGCTGCGAGGTAATTTCTCCCTCTTGAGCTTTCTCCAAGCTCGCCACAGAAAAGCCAAAATCTAATAACTCCTCTATAGCCAAGCCAGCAGCATCCTTGATTCCATATCGATCAATCGCAGCGATCTCATCCTCCTCTTCGAAGCCTGCCAGTCCTGGATTGACACCACATAATGTTCCTGGAAACCCGGGCACGCCACCTCCAGGGATGAGCATCACGGGCAAGCCCAGGAGAGAGGTGGCATTGCCCAGTCAGGAGGGCAAGAAGGGAGCTATGCAATACGCACTGTACGCATCTTCGTGGGAGATGGATGGAGAGAGTCATTGAATAGGCGCTGATACATTTTCTAGAACAACCCTCGATCAAATAGCCAACTGGGCGCGACAAAGCTCCCTCTGGCCCATGACCTTCGGACTTGCCTGTTGCGCTGTCGAAATGATGCATCTCTCTACCCCACGTTACGATCAAGATCGCCTTGGTATAATTTTCAGAGCGTCCCCTCGTCAGTCGGACGTTATGATCGTTGCCGGTACTCTTACGAACAAGATGGCCCCGGCGTTGAGGCAGGTCTACGATCAGATGCCCGAGCCGAGATGGGTTATTTCAATGGGTAGTTGTGCCAATGGTGGTGGTTACTATCACTACAGTTACAGTGTCACGAGGGGCTGCGACCGCATTGTGCCGGTTGATATCTATGTGCCTGGATGCCCACCTACTTCGGAGGCTTTGATGTACGGCATTTTCCAGCTCCAGAAGAAGATGAGACATACCAAGATGTAAGCTTCTACCCCGTCATCCATGACTTAAATCACTGACTTGCAACAGCACCAGAATGTGGTATAGAAAGTAGAGGACATGGAGAACGGAAATCTGGAGTCGATGGAGGATGGTCCTTTACTGTACAAAGTTTCAGATGCATATAATCGGGATGCACCGGAGTTCATTTGTTTTACAGAAAATGAAGAAACAAAAACCTCACACTTCTCATGCTGGAAGACAACTTGTGAAAGCATGTCTCTTAAGGAGGAAATCAGCCATTGGGTATCAGTAAGCACACCGGCATGTATGAGCAGTATGAAGCAAGGCCACTTGACATGATTACCACTTGTTACATGCACTATTCTGAAATACTGACTCTCGTTTACGCCAAGGAAGCATGACAAGTATGCTTGGTGAGCATCGCAGATTTGCTAGGCCTCGAAGCTGTTGATCTAGCCGGCCGATACCATGGCTCATTGGGAAGATACACGCAGCATAATAGATAGGTAAGTAGGTCTCTGAGAAGAACACATATCAGAGCCCTTCAAAGATCGGCTTACCTGCATGGTTCTCGAGCAAATTAACGTACTTGGCCAACAGCACACAAAACAATTGCAGTGAAAGGATCTATTCGATCGCGATTAAAACTACTACTAATTGCTATATAACACCCCTGTCCAAAACAGAGAGCAATGGTATATCGCCAGCCCTTACCAGCATAATGCCCTGGATTTCAGAGCGCCATGCCCAAACGCTAAAAACCAAAAATTAAATCGACACCACCATCCGATCCAGGGCTTTCCTCCACTCCCACCTCTTCCTCCTTTCCCCCTCCCCTCCTCTTCAACATTCCCCTATGTTCGACAATTCACATCCATAAGAATAAACGTCTACAAGAATGCACCAACCAAACCCGCAAGACCCATCATCAAACTCCCGGCACCTACGACTAGGTCTTTACTCGCAGCATTCCCCGTCTCAGTGGCCGAAGCACCAGTAGCGCTTCCGCTGGACGTGCTCTCAACTCTCACATCGCCATTATTCGCAGTAGTCTGAGCGGAGGTGGCGCCTGTCCCAGTGGCCACTGTAGCTGTCGTGGTGGCTGGCACGCTGCGAGAGATGGCCGACGATGTTGTAGAGGTATAGATTGATGCTTGCGCGCAGTAAGTGTCTTTGCTGTTTTGAGCTGTGGCAATGCCTGCGTCATCGGAGCAGCCGGATGCTGTGTAGCAGCTGGAACAGACGTTAGCTGGATTCATACTTGACTTCTAGCTGTGCTCGACTCAGAGGACAGAAAAGAATACAGAATGATAGAGCTTTAGAGGAACGGAACGTACGTGAGAACATCATTCCACTTCTGGCAGAGGCAGCCCCAATCTGTGGTTCCACATTGAGCAACAATGAGCTTTGTAGATGCTAAACACTGGTCAAGTACTGGTTGACCCGCGCATGTTGTTGACGTGGCTGGGTCCGCAGAGAAAGTTATTGTTTGGGCTGCGGATAGAGAGAGCAGAAGAGAGATTGGAAGGAGAGAGAACTGCATGTTGATGATTGGCAGGATAGAACTTCGTGTCACTGAAGCTTCAAGGAATATCCTGAGAAGAGCAAAATAAATAGAATGTGATCGAAAGGTACAGGAGTAAGTAACACTTGGAGACACTGTTTATATACGGATGTGTGATGAATGCAAAGAAGCTAGAACCAACAACGAGAGGAAGTCAAGAGGGGGAAAAGACACAAGGAAAGAGAGGATACAACATGGCACCACCAGGTCCCATACGGTAGTTTAGTTGCTCGGACAATAATTTCCTCCTCGATGAAGCCACGGGCTAAGATCTCAGATGGGGATGGGACCGTATTCGCTACAGGGCACAAAGAAGCACTCGCCTCCTTTTTTGGTGTGCTGTGGCCCTGTGGTTGATGAATCGGGGTTGTGATTGGGTGATATGCCCTGTAATATCGGGGTGCGGCAACTGCAAGGTAGGGTACCTCCGTAGGTCACCACTAGCAACCATGGATCGATCCATGTCCTTGTCAGTGTGGGGATTGGATGTTCAGACGCGGATTGAACTTGACATGAAATATAGTATGAAGAAATAGAAGAGAAGGATACTAATGATTTGATTTGAGTTATTATAGACCGTCTTGTTTAGGCTGTTTAGAATCCATGCCAGTCCTCCAGCCTTCCTTCCATTGATCCCACATTCCAGAGAGCAGAGTGATGCAGAAAACCCAGTAAGGAGGGAACGGAGACCAAAGCGGACAAACACGAACATCTGGCGCGCCAGGGATCCAGAATGCCTGCAATGTTAGCGCGCAATGCTTAAATTGAGCCCCCCTGGACCCTGACATCCCGCGAGCGATACGAACCATCTCGAGGAGGGCAAAGCATATGTACAATCGAAATACTAAAGTAGAAAGTGCCATAGTTTCGACGAAGTCATACCTCATAAATCTCATCTCCCTCCCGAAGGAGCAATGGCGATGGCGCGGGGCGAGATCATATTGCCGCTCTAGATAAGAGTCCTGTTGAGCCTTGACCTGATATCGATAATGCAGGTTAGAAAGAGTACATTTATGCCATTCAAAAGAGACGGCGTCCTAGGAGACATGCAGAACCACCAAGATTTCCTTTTTGGTGAGTAAGGTCTAAATACAGGTGAGGCCTCAATCCAAAATCGAGAATTTAACTATGCAGCCCCAAAGCGTATGATCCATACCACCCAAGCTCCATGAGGCCAATTCTCCACCGTACTTCCCTCTGCGCAAGGAAAACATCGTGATATAAAAGAAAGCCAGGACATAACCAACAAATCACTCCTGCCCGAATCCCATTGTCTCTTCTACCGCCATTGTCAATTTCGTTTGTAATGCTTCTAATGATTTGTATGGCGGCAGATCAAGCCGGTTGAAACTGAATTAGGTTAGCAATAAGTCTGATTGAAAGAGTTCTGGAAGCGCTTACCATGTGTGTGATTTAGGAAGATTGTTAAACTCTCCCGCCTTCTCAATCGTGAATCTCCTGGGACCATCACTTCCTTGAAGATCTTTAAATCCGTTGACAGGAATTCGGGACGTTCCTGTAGCGAATTGTAGCAATCGAGACTTCTGTTCTCCGTCCCAACTGCGAATGGTTTGCCAGAAGAACTTGATGACTTCGTCCGACTCAGTGTATCCTCTGTAGTCGGTATGCTTCTTCCAGTCCTCAACATCGATTTCGGCGATACCACCAATCAACAACTCCAACTCTCGCTCGTCGAAGACATTGACAAGTTCCGCCGGAATCAGCTCGTGGAACCCGGTAATGAAGGCTTGGAATTGCTCGTCGATTCGCTTCTGGATTCTCCACTTGACCATGAGGTCGACGTACTCCTTCTTGTTCTCATCAGTGACTTCGATATCCCTTCCACCTGGCTTGAGATCCTCCACATTAGTCACACCGAACCTCTCATCCTCGGTTGAGAACGTTTGCTCCAAAACACCCTCGATGGAATTATCGAGCATCCACTGAAGACTGCGGTGGAAATCGGCATCGACTCCCTCCATGTCGGATAGCGCCACAGCCTTGTTGAGCATCATCTTGTACAGTGCACCAATGAAAAAGGCGTCAAGGAAACGGCGATGGAAGATAGCAAGGCCTACGACGCGGCCGATGAACTTGAAGTAATTCAAATGCTCAGGATTGATTCCGGAATGAGGATTGATCTGGAGGGTGTAATTATCGTGGGCGGAATACTCGAACAGGCAGTAGAAGGGGTTGAACATCTCGTGGGATAGCAAAAAGAAAAATTCTCTTGAAAGTCCACCGTAATCGAGACCGTCTTCTCCGTCGAACTTGATCATTAGTCGTTTCTTCAAGTCCGTTGCAGATTGGCGCATAATTTCGGCATATGAATCTTCGAAGATATGAGATCTTCGAACCTTGACATGACATTGCCCAGACAGAATACGAAGCGCAGGTTGTGATCGGAAGTAGATGAGCTTGCGTCGGAAATCTCGCTTGTATTGAGGAACATTTTGGTCGAGCGAGGAGGGCAGGCGAGGATCATCCCAGGTCGTCGTCTTAGTGTTATGATCAACGAAGTACACTCTCGCTGTGTTGGTCAATCGCATCTCCCAGCCACTCGGCAATGGTCCCAGTTGTGATACAGGCTGTTGCTGAATTGTGTTATTGGCATTTTGGCCTCCATACATGCGAATGTACTGTTGTCGTCTTGGATCGACCCAGGTTGTTGTTCGGGTATTGTGATCCACAAAGTACGCACGTCCTTCCGGAGTATGTCTCTGCTCCCAAAGCGGCGGAAGCTCTCCTGTACCAGCAGTTGTGGCTCCAGTAGCCATCATAGTTGCCGAATTCGGTGTACTTGATGCTGGCGGGGCTTGTGCTTGGTTACTTGGGGAGTTGGCACCAGTCCGGTCCTCGGGTAGAGTACGGTTCTGATGTCTTTGGCGTTCCACCTGAGTATTTGCATCACGCTCATTCCGTTGTGTCTCTGCAGTCCCGGTGGCCGACGGCCGGTTCCAGCTTGTAGAGCGGGTGTTGTGATCCACGTAGTACGTTCTGCCCAGATTGTCTTCTCGTCGCTCCCACCCAGCTGGTAATCGTCCTTGAGCATCTTCAAATGAACTGAAAGTTCCAGCCTGTCTTGCTGGACCTGCACCATTTGCATTTGCTGATGTGCCAGCGCTGCCAGCAGCGGGAGCATGGCCTGGTGTCGGCCCTGTGACTGTTGAACCATTCGCCATGACAACGTTCGAGGATTGGGGAGTGAGGGCGGGAGTGGAGGCGCCTTGGAGCGTTGATCCTTGAGGAGTGGCTAGAGGAGGTCGGCTTGCGTTGGAAGGTCCTGCGCCTGCTGCTTGATTGCCGCGAGGAGGGGAATCTAGATTTGTAGAAAGATTGATGATGAGTTTTCCATGCACGACCAAGTTATCAGTAGATTTCTTGAGGTCACGAGTGAGCATCTCTGTGAATTCTTGAGTCAATATGAAGTTGCCGGAACCATGACATGTATTACTCACGATCCTGCGTTGTGGAGAAATCAACTACATCTCCGACTCGAACATTGATAACACCAAGGAATCCTTGGTCCTTCTTCTTGAACTTCTTCTGATCAAATATTTGGACCGCCAGAATGCTGTCCTCATTGGCACGCCTAGTATTGTATTAGTTTTTGTCTCCTTCCATATCCAAGCTTCTGCTTACAGGTCGAAGCTCTCGTTCCAGTATGGATTAAGGGTCCTCTTGATGACCGTCGTAGTTTTGGTCTGCTCGCCGCCTAGAGTCGCCACAGCGAAGGGATCCGGGAATCCTGATCAGTCCTATCAGTATCGTTCAATCATCGCAGCATTGTTGTAACATGACGTACTGAATACATCGCGCTTGTATAGTCCATCCGCCGCAATTACTATACATGATTAGATCTGGTTGGAGGGTTTCTATATAGGGATTCGTACTAGTCAACCGCAAATTGGGCTGCCTACAAGAGTGTCAGTTGTGTTTCTGGGCCGGACGGTGGGGTTGAACGCACGCTGGTAAGCTCGAGTCCATTCTGCTACTGCTCGCCATGGTTGAGATGAGCCAGATGAAGCTGGCAATATCGACTGAGCGTCAAGATGAATCTGCGAACGCAGTCGCAGACGACTGAGGTCGAACTTGGAGGTTGGTGCAGGTGTAGTCGTCACGGAGCAAGAGCAAGCAGCCGTGAATGGGGCTGTGCAGGCGACTGAGGCTGCCAACCACAAGCACAAGGTCTGACGAAGCGTTGGTCAATACTTGTCAAGCCGTTGTAATCGGAACATTGGACAAAGAGTCCTTGGATCACGGTATGTAGTCTCGCATCAACAAGAGGTTTCGTCTCTTCAAGAAGGCACTGGCACTGGCACGGTGGACGTTGATGAGGCGAGGACCCGTGGACACCCCGCCGCTAACCTTTAAAATGCCTAGGAACTGAGGTCCTGGTGGTCCAATGATGCAAAGGTGGAATGGAATCCGTAAATAGCGAGGCACTAAATCGAGAACAACACCTCCGTTGGCTTCGAGCACTGTTTCTGATATGTCAGAATTCCACTGCTGTAAGGTAAGGTAGTGCTGACCGGCTCCCTTATGCGCGGGTGATCTGGAGGACGAGGTGGGTGGGATACTCTATGGTGGGTAGGATATGGTGGGATATGGCGCTGAATGCACCTTCGGAAGCCCCTCGGGTGGGGATAAATTGGTTTCTGGAAGATGTCATGTAGTAGGGATCTACTGGACTAGATAGAATCTAAGCAATCGTTTGTTCAAAAGAAGGTCTAGAATCATTGGGTGGGCGGGCCATTACTCAGCTGTTTGAGCCGTGATTGATGTCCGGAAGTGAGGCAAACAGAGATGATTGTTAAATGATGACAGCCAGTAAAACTTTGCACATGGCGAAACACTATTCAGTCCTTTTCTCACAATTACGAAATACCCGAGAAGAAGACGCATCAGGCAAGATGCCTTTTGGCAAGATTTCCCTATCAGAAGTTCCCTTCCAAGCACCAGACAGTCAATATATTGTTACTATTTACAGCTCGGGCCGAGGTGAAGGAAGGTAACTTTGAGGATCATGATATGTTCTGAATTTGCTAATACTAGCTGAATGGCTAGAAAAGTCCTAGAACAAGAATGGAAGATGCTTGAAACTGTTGCGGCGGTGGAGAGCTGCTTACTTTGTCATGTCCAACTCAATGTGAGACTCTACTTTGGCTAGACAAATTCAACTTGATAGAATCACTTTCCAACATTGTCTATGGAATCCTGCGGGCACGTCAGCGGTCAAAGAAAGCACATTTCATAGGAACCCAACGCATCGCAATTACTTCGTTATCAAAGTCAAGAGTCAAGAACTTTTCATTTCGCCATTTTCAATACGCAGCGGAATAGAAGCTTCCATCCACTCCTCATATAGACGCCATTTTGTATCTAGGTATCTCAAGAGTGGAAATTCGAAAACGCAAAGGAATTCCCAATGAACCCCCACCCATTTTTTGCAAGCAACGGAAAAGTCAACGATGCTTGTCAAAGCCATCCATGCCATCTCATGCCATGCCAGCCAAAGACCTATCGTACGCTTTCCAACCCTCACTCTCCAATGCTGTCAACCTGGAATTCATTGAGAAGCACCTTTCGTAATGCTTAATACGGAGCAAAACCACGGCCACGATTTCCTCTGTATCCGCCTCGGTATCCTCCTCCTCCTCCTCTTGGAGCATAGCCAGTATCAAAGCCACGGCCACGGCCACGACCCCGACCTGGACCTCCTCGGCCGCCTCGACCACCACGTGTCATGCCCGGGACATTTGTACGCTTGGGAACGACCTGCAGACGAATGTAAGTAAGATGTAAGGGATGGCAAAGGAGCTTTTCCGACCTTCAAGTTACGTCCTCGAAAGACACTCTCATTTAGTACAAGAGCTTGGGCAACGAGACTTGGCTCCGTGAACTCCACGTACGCATACCTGCATATCCTGATTAGCATCCATCTCTTGCCAGGTAGCGTTTCTTCCTCATGATCTTCTTCCCATGTCATCAGAAGATGGAGAAGAATGTATGTTTGTGGTAGAATAGAGGTAGGTAGGTAGGTAGGCAGTATTCAATTGCTCGAGAATCGAAAAGATGGCGGATGAACGAACCCCTTGGGATGGCCAGTAAACTTGTCTAGCAGGATGGTAACGCGATTGATGGAGCCACAGCTTTGGAAATGGGCCTGGATCTCCTCAGGTGAGGCGGCATAGTCAACGTTGCCAACGAAGATGCTTCTAGAGTCAATATCCTCCTTGTCCTCTGACAGATCATGACTCTGCTGGTCGAGTGTCGCCTGCATCTCTCGGAGCTTAGCTGCCTCCTCTTCCATCTCTGCTACACGCTTCTTCATCGCTGAGATCTCCTCCTATGAATGATAAATCAGTAATTATAATGGACGAGCTTTCGAGCGTACATCATACCTCATCATTTCCCTCCTCATCATGCGCCATGATCTCGTCTTGGACCTTGGGCTCTGTGTCTGCCATCTTGATTGCAGTCCAAGAGGATATGTTTTGAAAGCTTCCTTTTCAAACTGGAATGGAGGTTCGAATTTAAAAGGAAGGAGGTGAAAAGAGTCAGATCTAACCAGGTAACATTAGCGAAGTCTTGAAAAGTTTTGTCTGAACGAGTTCGAGTTTGAATTGAAGTAGCAGTAGGTAGGTGAATGTCAAGCTGGGGATTAAAGGCACTGTATCAACACAAGCCCTTGCCGCATGCAGCCTCGTGCGGATTTCCAAACAAGGGAAATCAATTTGTTGCTAGCAGACTGAACCATTTGAGACTAGATACTTACTGTACAGTACAGTACCATGAAAAATCCGATACAAAGAAATGTTGAATTGACAATGCTGCAGACAAGGGTGACTATCCAAAGAAGTGATCGTAGCTTCGCGACGGGACGCAGGGACGCGAGGCTGTTGCAGAGTAGGTAGAGGTGCAGCACATTTTCGTCATTCCGGCACGAAATGCCAAGCATTCGAGGTCAAGGCTGAAGCTTTTTTACCAACATCGAATTGAAGATAAGTTCATAATTTTCTTGGCTACAAACGATCTTTGCTATTTAGGTACATTATTTAACATCTTCCAGTACTAATGAAAGGGTCCATTGACAGACCGGATCATATTCATGGATCAGAAGAAGCCATTAAAAGCATGTCAATTGAGCTGATAAGAGCTATACGCCACAAGAACACTGAATGACAGAAGCTTCACGTTCAGCGACATCTGCAAGCCTCTCCCTATAGCGGCAGCTTTCAAGTCCGCAGAGAGAGGAGAGGGGGTTCTACTTTCAGCATCTTACGGTACCTCGAGCACGCCAAAAGCTCAGTTCAGCCCACTCACTCCGTTGAAAACATCATCGTAACTAACACCCCACGATGTCCTCGAGCTCTCAACCTCTCCTCCAGACTCATCGCATTCACGGCTCCAGTCCCTCCTCTCCATCACGATCTCCCCCAAAATACAAACAAATCTACACAATCTGCCACAACAAAACCAAATCCTTCCTCTCGTCACGCTACCAACACTACCTAGTCCTCAGCCTCGTCGCCTGCGACCTCTTCGGCATCTTCGCCGATATCCTAATCGAGCTCTACCAATGCGACTTCCCCAACGCCTCGCCTCGATGGAATAATGTGAAGAGCGGGCTAGGCATCGCCGGCTTGGTGCTCTCGTGTCTGTTCATGCTGGAATTGTTATTGAGTGTGTGGGTCTTTGGGTGGAGGTGGGTTTGTCTACACTTTTTGTTCCGCAAATTCGTTGATTTGGTGGGACCTCTGTATCTTCCTTCTCCCGTCTTCACTTCCATGTCTTTCTTTCTCTGAAACCAGCCTTTTTGACTTATGGAACCTTTGCTGCGTTATCACAAAGAGCAAGGACTCTACAAATGTCGAGCAACGAAGCAGACGCTCAACCAGAGGTTCCAGTAGCGAGGCAGATAGTGCAAATACTCCCCTCGATCCTCTCCCCAATCTCATCTAGGAAATCTTTTCCTCGAAGTGCTACTCAGTTCTACTCTATATCGATGTACTTAACTTTTGTTACCCGTTATCCACCACTCATCTCAGACCCTCCTCCCAAACAGATATTTTACAACCTCCCGCTTCCACACCTTTGACGGCCTTGTCATCGTCATCGGCTTCTTCACCGACGTCCTTCTACATGGCACACTCGAAGAAATAGCCTCCCTCGTCGTCGTGCTCCGCTTATGGCGGTTCTTCAAGATCATAGAGGAATTTGGTGTGGGCGCGCAGGAGCAGATGGACGGGCTGGAGATGAGGATTACTGAGTTGGAAGAGGAGAACGGGAGGTTGAGGGTGTTGTTGGGGAAGGGAAAGAGAGATGAGGAGGAGCGGGATGTGCAGGCTGGTGAGAGCGAATTAATCTGACCGTGAGGTCTCGCATGAACTGTCAGTTTCTTGCATTGTTCTCATTTCACGATATCAAGCGATCATCAAGCTCCTTGCATCCTTGCAGGTCCTGCAGGTAATACATCAATTGCGTGGCTAAGTTGTACATGTTACCTGCGCTCATTGGCAGATACGCATGCCTCAGTGAAGTTTAATGTTTTCTATCATACAGTAAATGTCTAACGAAGAGAAGGGTAGGTAGGTAGTGTTTCTAAGCTTTTGTTTCGGCTCGTCCGGCCGGTCATCCGCACATAAGTAATCAACGCTCGCTCGCTTCACAGAATAGAGCGCAGAAAAGAAGTTCGTACTGTGTTGTATCTGATCGTTTCATTTCCTCTCTCCACACAGTAGTTCTCACGCCTTCCGCGCCCGTCTGTCCCTACCGGCATCCTTCACTGGACTCACGAAGGATACGTGCTTGCCCTCTTTCCTCATCACGCTTCCGGCCCGATTCCTCAGGACAGTTCTCGGAATGACCTTTTCCATGTTGTCGTCATCAATGTTGATTTCGGCAACGTCGCTGTCCTCATCTTCGTCTGCTGAGCTTGCACTAGGAGCATCATCTCCCTCGTCGTACTCTCCATCATCGCTGACCAGACTGGGTGCATTGTTGCTGGCGACAGTGTTTGGGCTGAGATCGATGATTGAAGGTCCATCCATCATTTCCATGTCGATGTCTAGGTCTTGATGTTCGGAGCCATCATGTTGAGGACGGCCCCCAGGTCTCCCATGATTCGCAGTGCTGATGACTGGCGTTGCATGGAACATTCTCGGTGAAATGACACTCATTGCCGGTTGTCGTCTACCTTCAAGACCCTTGCTGCTGCTGGGACGTCCAAGCGGACCCGGCGATACGCCCACACGAGCAGGTACACGCATGACAGGAAGTGGAGAGTTTGCACCATCCCCTCCGAGAGGTCGTTTGCCTTCGCTGGCTTGATCCTCGTCGCTATGTTCAGACTCCTCATAGTCATCAAAGGTGATTTGCGTCCTGGCTTCACCAACGATTTCGTTGAGGTTGCCAGCAAAGCCTCTAACACGCATGAGCTCTGACAGATGGGGCGTAGTGGAAGAAGGAACAAAGTTTGCGTGGGGTGTCGCAGCTGCGTTGCGTGGTATAGAAGTTGCAGAAGGTATCGATGTCACTCCGGGCAAATTGCCCTGATTGTACAAGTCCAAAGACGACTGAATACGTGAGAGAAGAGCAGAGTATGCTGCTTTGTCATACGGGGCGCTCCTGATCATAGGATGTACACCAGGAGCAACTGTCGGAGTCTTTTCCTCGCCAAGCAGGCGACCAGCGTCATCAAATTCAGCTGGATGGCCACAAGCAACCGCAGCTTCTTCATGACTCTTGAAATCGCGACGATGAGAGATGCGGCAATGATTGATGAAGCCTTGAGTACTGGAAAAGTCGTGTCGTTGGCAGTCAATACAGATAAGCTTGACCCATTGACCATCCCCGCGTTTGAGAACGCACGGTCCGGCCTTCTCTTTGACTGGAGGATAACCACTGGGGAGTGCCTGAAGCTTCTGACTAGCAGTCCCTCTGTGAGATCTGGATTTGCTTGCAGGCGTACCTCCCTCAGCGAAACTGTTTCTCGTATAACGACCATCAATCACAGACTTCCCAGCGCGTGAGCCTTCTGAGCTTTCAGCTTCCACACCATCAAAACTGGGATCTGGAATGAGCCACTTGGTGTAGTGTCTTGAGTATGGACCATCTGTGACTCCGAATGGGGGAGCCCATTTCGGAACACGATCTCTTGGTCCTACAGCCGGGCCAGTGCCGTTACTGACATCTTCCAGAGACAAAGGGTTTGCCACAGAAGGCGGAAAGGGAATCAAATGACAGCGACGCAGTTGCTCCAAAGCAGCTTGACATTTGGCAAGCTCTTGATTGATCAGGCGTAGTTCCTTATGCTTCAGCAGGATCTCGAGGCTGAACTGAGACTCGATAGCATCACGTATCCGACTCTTGGGGTCGAGGGGTGGTGAACTCTCATTCACTGCTTCCTCTCCCGAGATGTCTAGTCCAGCTTCACTTGCAGGACTTGGTTTTTTCCGTTTGGCATCAAGCGCATCATGTTGCCCTATCCCGGATTTACCCTCGTCGACACTACTCCTCCTCCGTTTTCCCAGACCGTTCGAGGTTATCTCAACCACAGGGCGAGTGGCGTTTGCCATCTTCAAATCTTCCGGTCCATTTACCACCTTGTCGCATCCCCTGGATTCGGAAATCCAAGAACTGAGTCTAAACATTCGCATGCAGTTCTGGTCCAAGTCTGATCGCGACAGTGGTGCGACCCGGCGCTGGAGAGAGATGTTGATGTATTTATTGAGTCTGCGCGACACCTATAACCCACCCATGGGTTGTAGTGAGGTGATGCGACGATGATGTTATTGTTGTTGATCGCCGGTTGTCAATCTGGCGGGCGGCGATTCACTAGCGTTCGGGGTGTTTCGCTGACGTCGATGCGAGCCCCTTTTAAACTGCTCACCCAAATCACCTCACCTCAACAATCGTACAGTACAGCGAGCTGCGCGATAAACTTGTACAGGAAGGATGTTTATTACAGGTCGCGTCGAGGAGGTGGCAAGCGACAAAAAGAGTGCAGAGAATCGAAGGTTGCCGTGGTGGCGTGAAGAGTGAGTGGATGAGGATCGATGGTCGTAGTCGTAGTCGTGGTCGTGGTCGTGGTTGTTTTGCGACCGGGAAAGGCGCGAGAGAGTGGTCGGTCTAATGACGAGACGAACAACAAAGCAAAGATAAGACCAGGCGGTAGGTAATTATTACAAGGAAGGAAGGAAGAATGGAAGTCGTGAGGGGATAGGTGTGAATAAGGTAAAAAAGGTATTAAAACGGAAAGTCTGAAGGTGCAGTCGTGCAGTGTTGGTGGTGGTGGTGGTGGTGGTGATGGTGGGAGGAAAGAAGGAAGTTGGTTGATGATGGGCGGGTGTTGTGCTGTGATGGTCTGTCTAGAAGGGAAGGGAAGGGAAGGGGAAGATTTGGGGATGGTGCAGGTGCAGGTGCAGGTGAAGGTGCTGTTGCTTTGGTGGAGGGTGGGGACTGGACTGGGACTGGGCACTGGGCACTGGACTGGGCATTGGACTGGACTGGGCAGGCGACGGGGCAGAAGAGACGGGACGGGAGCGAAAGCAACATGGATGGAATGGAATGGTGAGATGGATGGATGGTCTGCTCGTTTCTAGGTATCCATCCTAACCTCGGGAAGGTCTCGGGAAATCCGAGTGGGTCTCTGCGTCAGCTGATAATCGATTTAAGTAAACTCAACACTAGAAACAAAGTCATTTTTATACTGTAATAATGAAGTAAACACCGAAACTCGTCTAAGTTTTAAACCAATTGTGTCTGAGGTTTTATATAAAACCCCACACTTAAATCGATTACCTCGATTATTAATAGCTTAATAAGTAGAACTAAGAGTTATACTAATTGAAGGGCAAATTATATAAATCCATTCTAACTTTCTTTATGATATCGATTATATACCTACCTACTCGTCACTTAACGGCTAATTTAAAGTGGGTAGGCAATCAAGAAACAAGAGTACCTATCAAATCAAGCACGGGACAAGATCGTGACTCTAACATAACGACCAATTAAAATGTCAAGTGGTAAAATTTGAGTTGACTCCACCTCTAACTTGGCAAGGGACCCACCCTCGCTTCTCCTTTAAGATAGGTAATCTCCCGTCACCCTCACAAAATGTAAACGACGACGACGAGAGCCTCTGTCCGCACATCGACAGCATCTGGCATGACGGCCATGAGTTGACGCATCGCTCATTTATCGCGTCACTCCGCGGCTTTCGAATCTGCACACAGCGCTGTCGATACAGCAGCACGCAGACCGCAATGGGTGACCATCATCACCATTTCGGCAGGTCATCACTCCTTTTGGCCAGCCACGACAAAGCTCATCGCGAGCACGTACACGTACACCAACACCATCTTTTACATCGCGGGGATTCAAGTGTAGTAGGGGAGGTAGTGACCGAGGTTATCGCAACTCTTACAGTCATTCAGCAAGTCACTGTTGATTCCAATGGCAATACAATCGGTCTTCATACATACACAGCCGACTCGACCGGCGGTACAGCAATTTCATTAACAACATCGGATGATGCCACTCCTGCTACAACACCAGCGAGTCCAGGGACCAGCAGTTCAGGCGCTACAGCGTCATCGACGTCTGGATCTGGACCAGCAGATCAAAATGCAAATAATGCAGCATCTTCATCACAGTCATTACTTTCCATTCAGAATATAGAGTCAGCTTCGGCTGCGACACCCATTTCCTCGATACCCACGACTTTTGCTTCGATTCTTGCTACTAATTCATCTTCTAGTAAGTTGCAGACAGTTCTGTTCAGAGGAGATCAAGTACTGACCAATTGACCAGTAATATCGGCCTCAAGCGCAACCGGCTTGACACCAAGTTTCTCCAACTCTTCATCATCATCATCCACGATTCTTTCTGGCTCCGCTTCGAGCTCAGTATCCGTCAATCTCTTCTCATCCTCAAGTACAATCTCTGACGAATCGGCCTCCTCGTCATTCGTATCGACCTCCTCTATTTACTCGCCAAGCTCGTCTTCCACAACAGCAACTGCGACTGGAACCGATGGCACTGTTGGTGGAGGCTCAGTAACAGGGACGGGATCCGGTAATACATCGACCAGTACTGCGGCTGCTGGTTCCGATGACTCTCCGGACTCGTCGCCGTCTACGTCGACCGTTGTTGGTGGTGTAGTAGGCGGTGTTGCTGGAGCTGCAATTCTAATATTCTTGTTAATGTTTCTTATTCGTTGGAAGAGACGTAATTCATCTATGCTGGCTTTGGGAAGTGGAGAAGGGGAAGGTGCGACAGGTACATCTCGCAGTGTACCGCCATCTGGACCGTCAGGGTCTGGGTCTGATGCAATGGCTGAACGATCCTCACTCGGTGGTTTCGCTGTTCCAGCTGCCTTGGCCTCGCTCACGGGATACAAACGTTCATCGCAAAGGACGGCCGACCGAAATACTATCTCGTCGACAGCCGGTAGCGAGAGAGGATTCTACCGAGTTTCTGGAAGGAAGTTGCCATCGGTCCTGCAGACCGGCGGGGATGGTTATGGTGGTGGCATCATGGAATCGAATACCCTGAGTGGATCGTCTTTCTACCGAGACTCTCAGGGCTTCTATGGCGGTCCTGGCGGTCCATCCTCACCTCCTGTTGGCTTGTCAATGACACGAGATAGTGGCATACCAATCATGAGAGAAGGCCCGGCCCGTACACCAGTCACAGAACAGGGACCGTTTGCAGATCCTCCGGCCTCATTGACGCCGCCGCCACGCCGACCTGATGTCGTTGGCCGATCACACCCTTCGTTTGATGGGTCTCAGCGCTCCCGATTTACCGAAGAGGTTTGAAATAAGCCTTTTCGTCTAGTAGCATGCCTGTGCCTGTCTGCCTGTCTTCCGTTCCCAGGATTCCCGATATAGATGATCACGAATTTCCCAGTTTCTTTGTAGATTTTGCGGATGGTGCCGAGGAGAGGGAGAGAGAGTAGGCAGTCGAGGAAGGGCACTTTTCTCCTTGGCTGATGAGGCCAGGATATTTTTTGCGTTTTGCATTGAATTGGCGTTTTGTTCTGATGTACGGATCAGATCTCTTGTTGAGCGTTTGAGTATCTGGTCTCATTTATTGAGTCAGCAGACCATTGGTTACACGCGAGAGATGTTCAATGACTGCTAATGGTCCAGGCCTTTTAGATGGACGGAGGAGCGACGGGGACGGGAGGATGTGCCCTCGATCTGTCACTGGTCTGGTGTCACTTTGTATACTACCATGATGACACTGTCGAGTCCTGAGATCGGGTCGACAGATCACACACAATATATAATGTCCCGAGCTGCGCATTTTGACGTCCCTTCTCGCGCTCTCCTTCTTTCTTTCCCCTTCAATCTTATCCTTCCAATCAATGACCAAATTAGGAAGCCCTGCACAGCTGAGCCAAGCTTCTGCACCGCGTTAAGCATATATTGCCTTCCGTTTCCACCATTCCGTCTGAAGAGCAGATCAAAACAGTCGTATACCAAAGGTGGCTGAGCAGGAAGATGATACATCTGGCTCGGAATTTGTCACCTTGGCCGAAGCAACTGAGGGTTCGTCAGCAGCAGGAAGGAGGGACTGCATCGGAGTGGTGTCTTCGAAGTGCTTCTATGCAGATGTTGGGTGCTGGTATGCACGATCTGTGTGTGCGTTTCATGAGTGTCGGAGGTGGGCAATGGGGGTGTTATTGGTAGGCCACCCGATGAACAGCCTTGAGATGTCCTTTTAGATATCGGGAAGAATTCTGGGGGGTTTTTCTTGCGAAGGTTGATATGATAACGTTGCCGTTAGTGAATTAGGTCAAGCTATTCATTCTAAATCTGAAGATATAAATATAGCTAAGACCCTCATATTCGGCAGCAAAAGAAGCCGATCCTCGTCTCGTCTCGTCCCATGAAAGAGGGAGGGGACAAGATGAAACAGAGCACTTCTAAGTGGAAATGGTGGGTACCGTCGAACATCCATCCATCACATCATCACGGCACCAACCAGACCAGACCATGTCAGCAACCTTAAATCGACTCCCCAGACGCTGGCCAGGCACACCTGGACGAGCATCCGGCACTCGGGGAGGATAACGAATAGAAAATTGGCTGTGGTGTCACAGATGTGTCTGTTTTCTTTTTCTGGCGTACGGATCATGGCTATCCATCGGTGGTGATTCGAGAATCTGGCTTTGCAACTTGCAAGAAGAAATCGAGGGAGGCGCAGCACCCTGTACATTTCGATGTTGTGCCGAATATCAACGGCGATAGCTTCATGTATTCGCTTGCTGCTTTCCTGTTAGCAATCAATAATCGAAGCAACGTACACGTCGTACACGTCGTACAGTAGTAGCGATGTGATGCGTTACATCGCCGTGGGTCTAGTTCATGTCTATGCTTGATATTTTAGCTCCCCCAAAGTCTTGGAACGAATGATCGACACAGTGCAGTGCAGTGCAGTGCCAGTCTGAGAGGATCAAGAACATGAATCTTAAGGGTCAATCAAGACTTGATCTGACTTGAGATGCTTGGCTGATTGGGCTGGACTTTCTGAAGCAAGAAGAGACAAGCAGATACCTATGGTATGTAAATAAATTATGATGAGAAAGCGCAAGCGCAAGTGCAAAATCATACTATAATAATACCTTCATACAGTACAGTATCAGTGCTTCGTAATAATACGACCGACGCAGAGCAAGCAAGCGCACGATCTCGCGCTTGCAACTCTGTAACCCCTCTGCCCCTCCCCTTCCCCTCGGTCCCCTTGCACTTCCCCTCCCCTAGCTTGCCTACCTTGCCTACCTTGCCTACCTTGCCTACCTTGCCTACCTACTCTGATTGCTGAGAAATACAGCAAGAAATTCTAAACCTTGACTGACTGCCATCCTTTGACCTAGTTAATAACTTGCACCTCAAACTTGACAGACAGACAGACAGACATGGTGACCTCTCTTGCTTGACTCCATCTTCCTCTCTCCCGCCTTCAACACTTATAGAAGTAATATCGCCCGCACCAAGCCGACCCGCGGACGCCGACATTGTCGATCAACACGCATCATCATCATCATCCGCTCCCCTCACTAATACAGCTGCACTTACACCTCGCACCACCACTATCATAGCATAGCATAGCATCCCATCCCATTCCCCACTGGACCCTGACCTGGACAGGTACCGATTGGGCACCCAAATACCATTCTTGGCCCGCATCACAGCAGCAACAACACACCCACACCCACACCCACACCCACACCCACACCCACACCCACACTCACACTCACCCACATACACCCACATACACCACAGGTCAGCGCAAACGCACGCAGCGGAGGTTAAACCAACGGAGCTTGCCAAACTCCGACTGCGCGATTCGACAGGGAACTTTCTGTTACGAAAACGAATAAGAGCTGCCGCTGTACGGTAGGTACGGTACGGGTACGGTGCAGCCTGCAGTGCGGTTGGATACCTGCCAAAAAAAAAGCGCCCTGGGCACATACGAAAAAGTCCGGAGACGGCGGTGCAACTTTGGCCCATCCCATCGCATCCCATCGCAGAGTCAGAAACGCACCCTGAGTCTCGACTCCTGAATCTGGCTCGACCACCCTGCCTGCCGCCTGTAGTGTCCTCGGCATTTCGTGACTCGACTATCTCCTGTCTCCATTCTATTCCTTTCTTTCTTACCTTTCCTTTGACTCGACACTCAGATGATGTCGCATTCGCAATCGCCTATGATGGATCACAACGGTTATCAGATGCCCCAGCAGATGGCAGCGCCACCCATGATGAATCCCCCACCACAAATGTACACCGGATACCAGGATGGACTCCCACCGAACATGAACATGGCGGATATGTCGCAACCATACCTAGGCGACGGAGGATTGATGGATGAGAGTATTGAGGCGAAGAGGAGGAGGATAGCTAGGGTAGGGCAACTTGCGACTGGCTTTCCGGCTTACTGTGGAAAGAGGCGCTGACGTATGTAGGCCTGTGATATGTGTAGGAAAAAGAAGATTAAGTGCGACGGAAAGATGCCGGCTTGTACACATTGCATCAATTACAAGACCGAATGTGTTTTCACACAGGTGGAAAAGAAAAGAAACCCTCCCAAAGGGTAAGCCGAATGTCAACATGCTACGGACATAACTAACTCAGACTTAGTGCCAAATATATCGAAGGTCTTGAGAATAGATTGGGACGCATGGAAAGTCTGCTAAGGTTATCTGGTACGTTGTACCTTAAATTGTCGGCTGGCGCATGGTCTACAGCAAGCTAATTGATGTAGGACTTCTCACGGAAGACGATAATGGACGAACGGATCTGGGCACCCTCGAGAAGCGACTAGCAGACAAGAGGGAATCACAAAGAGCTTCCGCTGCTCCAGGATCGAACCCAGCTTCGCCGTCACAAGCTTCACAGAATGAAGGGAGTGGATCTACTCCTCGAAGTACGGTAGCGTCACCAGAACAGTCAACTACGAATGGAGACAAGGAGAAGCGTAAGAGTGGCACACCAGAAAAGTCGGAAGAGGAGGTTGAAGCACTGTCGGATATGATGTGTTCGCTTGTTACCAATAATTGTGGTGAAACGAGATATATAGGTATGATGGTCTGGTTCTAAGCTATTCGTACTTCCTCACTAACAAAACTAGGTTCTTCGTCCGGATTCTCCATCTTCTCACCAAAGGGTATTTCCTGGGTCAACGAAAAGACCGGAGACTCCTCCTTCCAGCAAATGATATCATCAGCATCAGTAGACGAGAATAAATGGATGTACTGGAAGCCAGAAGTTTTTGGAGACCTCTTCGAGCGACGTATTTTTAGACGACTACCACCAAAGAACGAATGTTTATCTCTTCTCAAGGACTTCTTTGAGAATTTCAACTGCATGTTCCCGCTCTTTCACCAACCTACTTTCATGCATCTAGTCGACCGGCAATATAGTCAAGACCCCTATGAAGGGTCAGGATGGTGGGCCAGTTTGAATGTCGCTCTTGCTCTTGCTCACAGACTTCGGGTGATGAGCAACTTGGTACCGAAGGCAGAGGACGAGAAGGCTTGGGGTTACTTGAAGAACGCTATTGCAGTGGTCACTGAGCTGACTATGCGCAATACGGATTTGCTCAGTGTTCAGGCTCTTCTTGGAATGGGACTATTCTTGCAAGGCACGCCAAACCCTCAACCATCGTTCTTCCTCGTTGCCGCCGCTATTCGGTCTTCTCATAGCATTGGACTCCATAAGCGCGGTTCGGGGTTCAATCTTAACCCAATCGAAATTGAACAGCGTAAGCGAGTCTTCTGGATTGGTTATATGTTGGACAAGGACATTTGTTTGAGATCTGGACGGCCACCGGCGCAAGACGACGATGACATGAATGTTGACCTACCGAGTGCGGACCCAGATGACAACATTGGCAACATTCCTTTGGCAGATGGGAAAGGCAAGGTTAACTTATTCCGTTTGATGTGTGAGTTTGCGACTATCGAGAGCAAAGTTTACAAGCAGCTTTACTCGACGAAAGCTTCGAAACAGTCGGATGGCGAACTTCTCAATACCATTGGAGAACTGGATCATATCTTGGAAGAGTGGAAAGACAGCATCCCCGTGGACTTTCGGCCAGAACATGAGATCAAGGCTTCGCATACACCATTAATCTTACATGTGGTCGTTCTCCACTTCGCTTATTACAACTGCCTGACTACGATCCACCGGATGTCGGTCCACCATGGATACTGGACTAGCCGCCTGTCAAACTATGCTATTCAAGGACTCAATGCAAGACCCCTGAATCCTCGAGTCTTCTCGTCTGCGGCGCTCTGCGTGTCCGCTGCCCGAGCTTCTATTCATCTGATCAAATATGTACCCCAAGGAGACTTTTCATGTGTTTGGTAGGTTCTTCAATTTTCAGATACAGATCGCTGCTAACATAAAAAGGCTCATTCTCTATTTCCCAGTTTCTGCTCTTGTAACACTATTCGGAAATATTCTCCAAAATCCACAAGATCCTCGAGCTCGATCCGATGTTCGCTTAATGAACCTGGTGGTCAGCTTTTTGTCAATGCTGGGTACTGAAGAAGAGAATGGAGGTGTGAAGCGAATGTTGGGTGTCTGCTCAGAGTTCGAGAGAATTGCTAAGGTCGTGCTCGATAAAGCTGAGAAAGATAGTTCTTCGAGGAGGAAGAGAAAGAACAATGAGGAACAGACCGGGAAATCTAGAGCCCCTCCAGTATCGAATATGCAACAAGGCGCACCACCACCACAGACCCCGATGGGACCAAATGCACAAATCCCCGCTGTTTCTGGTGTTTTCTCACCAGGCATGGTTCTCAGAGACGGCTTCAGCCCTGTACCGAACAACGGCTCCCCGAACTCGAATTGGCAACCCGACTACAATAGTGGCGACTACGCGACACCCAGGCAAGGCATGACGCCTTTCGCTGAAATTCAAGGTTACACTAATGGCAATGAGATGAACTCTCCGCTCAACATCAACAATTTCCAACAACCTTTCGTCCCGCAAGACCTTTGGCAGATGCCTATGACTCTAGAATGGGACTGGGCAGATATGACGGGTGGTGCATACCCGAGTTTCGAAAACGGCATTGTGGGAGATCCATCGCTGCAGAACAATAATAATCAGCATCTGCAACATCAGATGTGATGAGGACGGACTTGGGCACCCTGTAGAGAGCATGAATCACAAGACCACTGAAGTCTGACCAGGATGAATCATGGGGTTAGAGAAGAGATGTTTGGTAGATCAAAAAATTTGAGCTTTGATCTATAGTCACCGGGAAGACGGAAGGACAGCATTTTGCAACTTGGAGCCTGGGGCCAGGAGCCAGGAGGGCGGCGTTTTACGTTTTTCATGATATGATAATGCATAGGTTCAATGGGGGTTGGATCGATCTGTTGCGTTAAACAGGGCTGTATGAAGTACCGAAATCTCTACTTAGCTCATCTGGCGTGATGAGGGACTGATTTGCATTTTTGTTTTGCTGGCTTAGCTTGGGAGGGATCTGATTGTTGTTGGGTGTTTACAGTAAGCGAGCTTTGGGCGAAGATTGGATTGGACCGGGCTGGATAAATGGCCTGGACTACGTGTTCCCTTGGCATTGATTGTTGGGATTGATTGACCGGGAGTGTGTACTAATTTCTCAATTGCTATTTGAATTGAATCAATGTCCACGACTCTTTACTGAAGATGATCGGTCTTCCTTGCGCGTTTGTGATGTAGATTTACCGACAAATAGGCTATAGGCGCAGGAAGCAAGATGGCCAAAGATCACAGTACTCCGAGAGTGTATGATTCATGTCATACCGTAGAGCTTATATCTCTGTGCTTTGCTAGGCGAGATGCCTTTACTATAGTACACCCCGCAAGCAGATGAACGCCTTGCTATGCTCCTGATATCAAGCCGCTCCAGATCCGCATACATGCGCCTAAATTCTGCTTTGCTCTTGCTTCTTTGAACGGCCTTTAGTTTACTGGCGGCCTTGAAATGAAGCGCTTGGAGTGTTGTAGCGATCCGAGCGGTGACTTCTCCAGCTTGACGAAAGCCAGTAGGCTTCCTATCAATCTGCCCGTGATCTTGTGTCATAAAATAAATACCGTCCCTGCTTAAGCAGCCTCGCCCTCCGCATCACCATCAGCATCATCCCCATCAGCCTCCTCCTTCCCGAATGGCTGCGTCTTAAACACCTCCCTCTCAGCAATCATAATCTCATCCGGCTCCTCAATCATAACCTGCAGATAATCCGTCTGCCTATCCGTATCCTCCTTCGGCGCACCAGGCGTATACCTATTCCTCTTGCTCTGAATATTCTTATTACGCTGCGGCCGAATCTTGATCCTCTGCACGATAGGATAGTAGTACGCAGCCTTCTGGCGCAGACCGTCCTTGCCATCACTGACCGCGAGCACGATCTCGTCGTCGAATTTGTTGGCGATAGAGCCCAGTGCGCTTTCGCTCTCGTATGGACGGATCCGCTTGTAGCTGAAGCAGGGCTGGCCGTTGCCGGTCTTCTGCGAATAGAGTGCGTCGCTGTCTTTCTCGGGGTCTAGGGGATCGAACTTGCGCTTGAAGCGAAGAGCGTCGGATGCTGATTCTGCCATGAAGAACTCATATTCTAATGTATCGTCTGGGGCAGGGTTGTGGTCTGGATCGCGCTCGTAGTTCTCTCTGATGGTCTGTCTGATGCGCTCTTCTTCCTCCGATGCTTCAGTTGGCTTCAGCAAGGCGTGCTCAAGACGAATGTCGTAGGTCGAGCTGGGGGGGACGGGGTTGGTGTTGAACTTGATGGTGCAGTAGCCGCCTGCGTCGGGGAATGAATCGAGATCGGGAAGGATGGGATATGCTTCTAATACTCGCAGGTTCGTCTTGCCGCCGGGATGTCGTATGTCTCGAACGCTGTTAAGCATGTTGGCTGCGATCGTGAAGCTCTTCTCCGCTTGGCTCTTAATATACTCTGGAGATTCCTTGTCTGCGTTTACTGGAGCTCTCTTATTCCTACTTCCTGTCTTATCGATCAGAGATCTGGATGTGGTTGATTCGAAACGGTTGGGTTTGCTGGCATTGGAAATGTACTCAGTTCGTCGGAGGAAGGAAACGCCCGAATCGGAAAATTTGGGCTTTCCAAGAGATGCCAATGGACGGAGAAGAGCACGATCGTGTGCGTGGATTGGTGGTGGATGTAATGGTGCTTGAATTGCTGTAGACAGAGTCAGCTAATTGCTTCACCTTCCTAGACATCTTTGCACTTGACTTACAACTCTCGTCGCCATCAAAAATACCCGGCATGCCCACCAGATCCAACGGCATTCCTAATTCTGCATCTGCCTCAATATTAAGCGGCTGATCGCGCGCAAGGCGCGATGCAAATCCAGGTGTTGTGTATTGACCAGACGCAAGGCCAGTATTTGGGATGTCGAGAAGCTTGGGAGGGTTTGGAGGAGGTGGTAAGGCATTCGAATATCGTATTCTCGCGATATAGTCCTGATGGACCATACGCTGGGAAGAGGAGGATGCCATAATGCTGCGATTGAGGTTGTATTATGGCGTGGGGATGGAGGCGCCACTGGTCAAGAATTTCGAATGTGTTCTGAAGTTCAAGTCGCGACTGACTAGCGTGGTTTGGCAAGGCTGAGAGTGCAGGACCATTCCAAAAAAAATCCTACTACGTGCTGTCTTTGTATGTTAACATTTAATTTTCATCTGGCTTTCCTTTTCTTGTATGACAACTCAATAGGACGCGCGAGCATCAAGACTTTTTATGTCCATTTCTTCAGCCCCGTCCAACTGATGTGGACTTGAGTCTCACACTGCGGTCCGAATGTCACTTCATTCTGACAATTTTCTCCTGAAAAAAGTTCACACCTATCTCACGATTTATCTGTTCAAATGAGCCAGAGACTTTACCACCTTTATGTTTAAGCTTCGACCTTGCACTGTATCCTTTGCCATGAGTTGGAAATCCTGTTGTCAAACACTGTTTAGTTGCAAGTTATTAACATTTCCACCTTCGTGTTTGCGGTTGACCGAACAACTGGAAATACTTATTGTGATTGTTTTGTATTCCTCAAGCATATACAACTTATTTGGAAATAAGATGGACAGTGTCTCATTCCGTATTGCTGGTTCTCTTCAGAGGTCGATTCCACAAGCTCGATAGCGGATACAAATTTCTACTCAGGTACCACACACACAAAATGCTTGTCCTTGGGAAAAGCCGAATGTGACAGTTTCATAACCGAATGTAACAGTTTCAAGAGAACATCTCAAATCTGAGAAAACTCCTACTACCACCGCTTCTATGTACATTAACTTCTCACATGCTCCTGCGACACTCAGAAACCCCCGAAATCAGCTGTTCATTGCTTCAAAACGGAATTTGGAGACTGAAATATTCCACAATGGCAACTACCTGCTCGGAAGAAGCAAGCTTAGTAGCACCCCATCCATCACCGACATGCATTGTCACATTCTGGTCAAGTGTCGAGGGAGACCAGGTCGTCAAGTTGCCGCCCAGGTAGGATCCTCCCAAGTTTGGATTACCAGTCTTAGCAAAGTTGGCCCAGTATCCGTTCATCTTAAGGGCTATCTCGTAGTCAATAGCCTCCCATGGAAGGTCCGTTCCGTAAAGATTGTTGAGGGCATAGTTGATTTCAGACTCGTGATGGGCACCTTGGTCTTGTCCAGGTGGCGCATGGTCCCAGTAGTATGTGTAGATTGGGCTTTTAGCGGTCACCTGCCAGAGATTGGCATACTGCCAACTGGAAACAAGTGATTGGTCACGCCAATGTGCGTTGTATGACATGCTTGCCTGTGTCGAATTCGAACTGGGGTAAAGCTCTAGAAACTTGGCTGCCAAAGTACCGTTCCCGTATTGCGATGTCATCTCTGCGATGTATTCGGCAACAGTGAGGTTTGTCGATGTCGCAGCTCCACTCTCGTCTTTGGTGTTGCCCGTCATGAAAGGGACGTCGTTCGCAGGACCATTTTTGAGGGTGTTGAGGTACGTATCCGGCATACAGTAGTAATCGAGCACGTTTCCGAAATTGTATGCTGAGCCGAACAGATCGGCTGTGAGATCATCCATTGAAAGCTTGCGCATTTCAGCTATCGTGCTCACATTCTTGCTTGCCATAAATGATTCGCCAATCGCCAGAGCTGTATCGAGTGTGCGGTAGTTCTCTGCGAGCGTTGCTGCTTCTGGATCGTAGGGGCTACGAAGTCCACTCTCGGCAATGGCGCCAGATATCAAGCCTTTGGTGAGGTTGCTGTTAACTATATGATAAACCGCAGCTGAGCCAGCCGACTGGCCCATGGCAGTGATGCGATCTGGATCTCCACCAAATGCAGCAATGTTGGCATGCACCCACTTCAACGCAGCAAACTGGTCCAGCATTCCCCAATTTCCAGAGCTATAAGATCCGGTGACTTGTTCAAACTCTGCGGAGAGCTCAGGAGTTGCAAGATAGCCGAAGGAACTGACTCGATAATTGTAATTGACGAAGATAATACCTTGAGAAGCCATACCAGCTCCATCAAACAGAGCCTGAGATGCCGAACCA
This sequence comes from Cadophora luteo-olivacea, assembly GCA_026120085.1. Classification (NCBI taxonomy): domain Eukaryota; kingdom Fungi; phylum Ascomycota; class Leotiomycetes; order Helotiales; family Ploettnerulaceae; genus Cadophora; species Cadophora luteo-olivacea. Next base: position 173,050 of record JALRMC010000052.1, on the reverse strand, counting down.
CCTGCTGGGAAAGACCAAAAGACCACAGGGAGTGTCGCAGATGTACTGTTCCCTGAGGACCAGATATTGAGGTTGAGGCAATCTTCGCTTGCACCGTCGCCGGGAGGACAAACATTTCCAAAAGTAGTCGCTTGGAAGGTGGTGTTCCAAGGTTCTACTGGCTGAGGTGAGCGCCATCGATTTTGCCCCGAAGTGTCAGCTCCGTATGGAATACCTTTCCAGACGGTTATATCTTGCCAGTTCGAGATATTTCCATTTGGGGAGCTATTGAAAGCAGGCTTGCAAGAAAGTAAGCATAGTCTCATATACAGATATTGCATATTGGAGAATTGAAAAAGACTTACAGCTCCTTGTACTGGGCCATAGCTTGTCTGTATAACCTGGCTATAGAGTGCCGCGGTGGCAGTCTGCGCGACTCCTAAAAGCAGACTCAGATGCTTCATTGTGCTTGTGATTGGTAGAGCCGAAATGAGCAAGCTGTCAATGGACCGAGGAAGCGAAAGCAGAGACACACACGCGATGATGAAAGTGTGACTTCGGATGCTGAATGAAACAAACAGCTGCGCCGAGCATCTTATAGAATTTTGTTCTTTACAGCGGACGACTGCCGTGGCAAGCAGAATTATGAAAGAAGCACAGCCGACGTGTTCATCGCGGGGCCGAAATGCCCCTGAGATCTTCATCAGTGACCATGTTCCCCAGAAAAGAGAGATGAAAGGATCAATTCAATCTTGACACGAGGCTTTTGACGCGTACTGACGTGCTACTGCAAGAAATGATGTAGTCCTCGGCAGTTGTCGAAGTATAGCCACAGCGACCCTTGGCGCAATGGATCTGAAAAATACTTACTTCAACTTGAAGGTCCTATGAACCATCATAAGATATTTTCCTCAGGTTCTATTACAGCTTCCTGTTACACGGCAAATGACTGTTTTATTATCGCTTTCGGTGCAAGTTTTACATTTCGCACAATGGTTATCTAGAATTGATTCCCAAAATCGGCACCACCACACACAGTAATCAACGCCGTGATGGCATGACGATCGTGGGGAATCTACTAGGCACGCCACAGCAGCGGCCCCACAAAGCTTCTTCATGTTGATCAGGGCAAGCAATCGGTGACTAAAATAAGATCTCGAAATTAGATCTCGGATCCGAATGAGTTCGGATCGGGACCGAGAATTCCATATTGCGTTCCCAGACGTCAACCTCGACTTCTTCTATCGTCAAGCTCTTCACCCAGTGGATCACTAGTTTTGCTTAATTAATTTCCAGTCTTGGGCCGACTTGACCTGTGCAGATCAACTGATTAGTTGCTGAAATTTGCGTATCAACAGAGACCTCGCTTAAGGTCTGTTGCTCAGGGGTTTGTTGATTTGGAAAAGCGCTCGGCTGCGTCTTGAACGTGGGTTGATATGTGCAGAAAGTAGACGACGAAGAACCAGACTCGTATTGTGACCCTTTGCGCATCCATTACATGCCATTACATGGGACGGTTTACCATCGTAGTTACGAGTAGCAGCCAAATCTTGGTATGAAAATGAATGCTTGGTGTATGAGACTTTCACTCCGCATCAACGGCAATTGAAGAGCTACTCAGATACATACGGAAGGATTGAAAGCACGAAGCAATGAGAATATTAATACTTGACACGGAGATCAACTCATGCGTACGATAGCGAATTGCGGATGCTCCCAGCTAAACCGCGAAGCTCGCTTGCACACCAAAACAAACACGGCACCTCATTGATACTCGTGAACCTCACACAAATGTTCAGCAATCTGAGTTGGTACTACCATATCACTTCCTGAAGTCAGATGGTCCTAGATACTTACACAAAGATGAATCACGCCAGGAAGTCTCTACTGTCAAACGAGCCAGTATGATAAGGTACAAGCAAGCTTAAATGTATTGTGTCTCCATGATCAAGCATGCTTGGTGAATATCCCTCAAGCTTGTGAGCCCAGAGATCGCCTCCCTACAAGCTCGCCAAAGTGATTCTCGGCAGATGAATGAAAGAAATGCGTGGTGTCGACAGACTCCATGACGGCTAAACCATCTGGGTAAGAAGAGGTCCAAGGTGTTGGTAATACAATAGAGGCACCGGTACGAGTAGCTAGAAAGTGTCCGGTGTGCTGGGAAGAGTGAAGAGTCAGTGAACGAGTGTTGAACTAGTGATAGGTTCGAGAAATAGAGTCGAGATGAATTGCCACAGATCTTTCATGTCATCCGCTTCGCGTTTATACGTTCTGATGACTTGTACAACAGGCTCGCAAGACTGATGTAGCACAAACGCTCTCAGACATGATGTCCTCACCCGCTCTCAATTCTCATAGGATATCGTACTTGACCGCTCTCCAATCAATCGATGCGCAGGAACACTGTACAATAGCACACCAAAGACGTTTTTCCCACGTCCTAGTCTGGCCCAGACGACACGACTAGCCGGACGTGCCCCCCAATAAATCAATTGTATGATCTTACGATAGGCGAGAAAAGCGTCACATCACAAACATCTCTTCGCGCCATAACCTTCATAGGTAAGCTCGTACTTCCCATGCGGAACTGTGTATTTCCGTCCCTACTGCCGGGTTTGTGATCACAAAACCTGGAAAAGACATCTCTAGGCACGACTGAATGTATCTGGAGTAGATTCTGAGCTGACTTCAGCGATTCCAATTGTCTTAGTGTTTTGTATAGTAATCGCGCATAATTTGGTAGATTGCCGTTGCCTGGAAGCTCGCCACAAGAGTCAGTAGAGTCGCTAATAGGCGGTAGAAAAGATTTGAGCAGTGAAGATTGTCTTTGGTATTGGTGGTCTCTCATTGTATTTGCATATCTTTGTGCTCGTTTCATTTCTTCCTTTCATATCCCTTCACCCGCCGCCCTCCTCAGCATATCCGCCGTCCAGTCCGGTTGACTCAGCATAATACAATGACCGGCATCACACCTCTCCACGCTGTCGACCATATTCGGCCTCGCGTCCTGGGCCGCTTTCAAGATCATCTCTCCGTAGCTTAACGACATTGACTGGTCCCTGGCGCATAGAACGTAAGTTGAAGGAATGTATCGCCATGCTGCATAGCTTGTCCTGCTCCAGAAGACGCCGAGGCTTTGGGGGAGGAGTTGCGAGGCGTAATATTCCGCTTGCGGTATCGACATGTCGTTGTAGAAGACTGAGATGGCGTCGGCGGGTCTAATGGTGGATATGCCGGCCTGCAATATATTAGTGTTGGGTTCATTTGGAAGGAGCTCAGCTGAATTTGTCAAGTGGACTGGACCAATCAGACGTGGAGTTACGTCGAAAACGTCAACAAACATGGTCGCGGGAAGCGAAAACTGCTGGAATTGACTGACTGGGACATTGCAGCGCATGTACGGGAACATTGAAGAGACGTCACCTCTAGGGCTCCCCTGAAAGCCCTCAAGAGCCATGTCTAAGTGATCAAAAGGATCAGTAAATACACGATTCAAAGGAATGACGCTTGGTTCCCTTCTCTCTAGAAGAAAGACGAAAAAGTGAAGCAAACTCACATGGTCCATGTAACGACGGAGCGAAGCATAGCAATTTCCAGGAACTTACAGGACATAATAAACACAAGCCGAACAACACCACCCCTTGAGCCCCTCTGACTCCTTTCGTCCCTCCCTAGCCCTTGAAGTGCTTCTGCGCCCGGTAAACCTGCGTATCCGTGAAGAACAAGAATCACATCTGCCCCAGAGTCAACAATTTGCGTGACGACATTCCGAATTGCTTGAACATCTTCCCTGAAGTCGTAGGTGGGGGGGTTGCCTCCAACCGAGGGCAAAGCTAGAGGAACGGTGGTATAACCGTGATAAGACAAAATACTTCTCAGAGGGTCGTAGATAATTGGCGAATGTGAAGCTCCAGGAACACAAACAAAGACTGGCTTAGACATTATATCGTCAGAACAAGAGTGTCCTGGACCACAATAACTTGAATATAGGGGATCATGAGTTCAGGCATATTGCGATGAATACATCACTATACACACGCACTTGCTTGATGCATCAGTGCTGATGAATCGCTCTTCGATATTGCATTCTACAACAATATAGCGAACCCCCTAGTCCCTTATGTAAGTTTACGGCGGCGGCATTGCCTTGAATGCCGGGAGGTCGTATTGTCAGCCTATGAGAGTAAGCAGGTCGCAAAACCGGCGAATCATAGATTGATCAATCAACGTCTGCCACAAAGCCTCTGTGACGACGATGAGGAGCCCGTTCCGAGCCGACCCCGAACTTGGCAGATACAGTGGGAGACTTTGCCCATGATTGAAATGCTAACCCGTTGACATTCCTTTCGGACAAGCAACAGGTTGCAACAGTGGGGTCTTTTACGCGGCCGCTGTTATGTCTCACATTGGAGTGAATTTTCCGTGCTTACGGTGGTTCTAACGCTCCTGTGGCTCGTAAGAAGCAGCCAGTGAGATTTTAACGTCAAGCGGATGCAGAGCGATTCCTGTAGAGACAACACCACATCCGATGTGTCGGTGCACTGAAGCAAATTTACCCGCTCTGGGAGCAATTTGGGGACATTGTAGAACCTCGGTGTGGGTGAAATGTAATCGCTCTGCCCGGCCGACCCAGCAGCCTCACTGCTCATTTCTCGACGACAAACAGGTTGTATACGAGCTCTGAGTGCTTATCGAAGACCTTGAACATGATTGAAAGAATGAGCGAAGATCTCTTCAACATTTTGCCCGGAGTCCGGAGAGATTGGTTTCCACTTGCTGTGCCTCCCCTCCACAACCCTGACATCAACCGCTGTGCTCGCGAAAGAAGTCGAAATCAGCAAACTCTGCGACCCATCTGCGACCGCACTTGCAGGCAGCAGGAGTACAGGACAAAGAACAGAACAGACCATCGGAATGAGAAAAACGCTAAATCAATCAAGTCGTTTCCATGGCCTGTACCCGCAGCACCGCAGGTCTGGAAACTCTGGGTTCCGGAAAAAAGACAACAGTAGTGGCATGCAATGCATTATCTGAAGGATCAAGAGACCCTCATCTCGAGGGAATGCTGGCAGCTAGCTTGCAGGAGAAGCGCAAAACTTTGCGGAATTGTACATGAAGGGATTCAGATGCTGGTGTAGTGAACGTTCGCTTGTAGCACACCGACATGAAGATGATCATGTGAGATTAAAGCGGCGCTCAGGAGGCTCAACTGACAGCCATCAGAGTTTCTCGGGACGAATAAGATTGAAGAAAATGCTGACAGCGATCGATCTGACGTGCTGGAACCGTGGTGCAAGCCAGGAATTAATGAAGCCAAGCGAGCAAGCGAACCGAACGTCCTGTTTTCAACAGTTGTTTTTATTGTGGATCATTGCAAAATCCGCACAAACTCATCTAAGAGTGCCCGAATGGTTGTATAGTGTTTCCATGGTGGGGGCAGCCAATGTGGAATGATTGACAATTGCCTTCGTGCTGCGAGAAGGTGGGATGACATCGATAAGGACACATCAAGCTATGTAGGTACATGTACATGTTGTGTATGCAAGTAGCGGATCACTCTTGCCTTCTACCAGGACCTCGATTCGGCCTAGTACTTACCGAGCTGGCTGATCAACAGAAGACTTGCTGGATACCTTGAGGTCTCTATGGGAATTTATTCCAGAGCTAAGTAACCAAAATTAAACTACTGCTATTGTGACACGAAAAGGGAATTGAGCTATCAGACACTGGGAATCAACCCGTTTTTATATCCACCGCTCACTCATCGTCTACCAACTTCCCCGCGTCCCAAGCTTTCTTAGCTGCCTTTTGGAGCGCATCCATATCTCCGCTCATCTCACACATACCCTTGAAGATGGCATCCTTACCGTCCTTCTTTAGCAGCTCGTGCGGATGACCAAACTCCACTACCTCGCCCTTATCCAATACAAGCACCTTGTCGTAGTCGACAATTGTCTGTAAGCGATGCGCAATGGTGATGATCGTGCTCTTGAGCTCTCGGATGGTCTCTTGAATCTTTGCATCCGTATTGTAGTCGATCGAAGCTGTGGCTTCATCCATCATGAGCACCTTCGGCTGCTTCAAAAGAGCACGAGCTAGGCACAGAAGCTGTCTCTGGCCTTGAGACAGATTGTTGCCCGATTCTGTGACTGTTGAAGATAGATCGAGGAAAATGTTCTTATTTGCCGCAGGGGTAAAGGTCCCTGTTGGAGTATCTGGGACACCATTTGCTGTCACAGGTCGCGATGCTGTTATCGGTGTCGAAGGATTCGTGGTGGAGAAAGGCACCCCGATCAGTTGCACTCTCCGTAGAGCGGTGAAGATATCCTCGTCTGTGAAGAGGTTGAAGGGATCAAGGTTACTTCGAATTGTGCCTGTGAAGAGTGTTGGGTCTTGCGGTACGATCGTGATCGATTCTCTAAGGTCTTGAAGACCAATGAGACCAATGTCCACATCATCGATCAAGATCTTGCCTTCTTCGGCTTCCAGACCTCGGAACAGGGCAAGAGCAAGGGAACTTTTACCAGCTCCTGTTCGACCGACAATGCCAACTTTTTCAAGGGGGCTGATCTTGAAGCTGACATTCTTCAACACCGGGTCAAGATCAGGTCTGTATCTGGTCGTATAACTGATAAACTCCACCGATCCTTGACTTGGCCAGTTTGCTGCAGGTCTTGTCTTTTCGATGACAGCCTCAGCTTCTTGTTCAACGTCCAAATATTCCTTGATTCGCTCCACTGAATTCATATTCTGCTCGTTCATCGCATAGAGTCGCACCAGCCAGAGAACGTTCTCTGTGAAACTGATTGCGTAACTCAACGAGAGACCAGCAGAGCCAGCATCGATCTTTCCGATGCTCAAGACCACAAACGCACCTGCAAAGAAAGCCACCAGATCACCGACGACGTCGATTCTGAACGCTAACCATCTGTTGGCAGCCCAAAGATAGATGAAAGGACGACTGTGGGTGTTAATTCTTGTCATATTGTCGCGGATAAATCGTCTTTCGTCTCCATATGCACGAATGGTCGTGATTCCACTCAAAGTCTCTCCAAATTGCTGGAACAAGGGACTCCTCTGCACAGACTCGATTCTCTTCAAGTCTCTAGAGGATCGTAGGTAAAATTTCCCAACGAAGAAATAAAGAGCGCTGATGACAACGCCAGCAATCAGAAATCCCGGAGTTATGATCGTAATCAGCGCAATAGTAACCACGATTGCCAACCCGCAAGACATGAATCCTATGGCAATAGGGGCAACTTCTTGATCCACAGCTTCGAGGTCCTTGCTGAATCGGTTCATAAGTTGCCCGAGAGGTGTAACGTCAAAAAATTTGAACTTTGCTCGTGTCACAGACTCCATGAGACGCTGATGAATTTTCCAACTCGCAGTAAGAGATCCAAAGAACAGCCACATGTCTCTGAAGAGTGCAACAAGCATACCAGCTAAGCCGATCAAAGCATACACCGTAAGATAGAATGAAACGTCAACATCAGGGGCGACTTTGGAGAAGAGAGATGTCTTGTTGGGATCGAAGTATGGCTGAACCTGAGCAATGCGAGTGCTCGCAACTCGAACCATTAAGATTGTGTTGCCGACATAGCTGCTTGAGGATATGCTATGATGTGCTCGTACCGCTTCTGTTTCGTATTGATTTGCCCACTCTCGAATCCAGACATTGGCTGCCAAGCTTCCGAACTGCTGAACACCAAAGACAACGACAGCGAGAACCCAGAACCACCTGACAGGTTAGCCATTTGCGAAGATATACGAGATTCGGTACTTACCAGGGACCCATGGACTTCAGATAGAGAATTATGACAGCCCATTTCACGCCTCCTTCAGCTTTCGTCTCCTGCATTGCATCCTTGGGAGCTTTCTTGGCACCTTTGTCGATGCTCTTTGCTCTGGACAATCTGCGATCGCCATCTCCATTGGCAGCCTCTATTTCTCCAATAAGGGTCTCACCACTTTCGTCGCCGACACTGGATGGGACGCGCGAAGGCATTCTCGATATCTCGGCTGATCCCGGTCTTGATTTATTGACATCGTCACCAAGCTTGCCTGATGCGATGACCTCCTCAGCAGAGCCTTGGATATCAATTTTGCCATTGTCAAGGAGGACAACATATCGGGATTGTGGCACGCAGAGAGCCAAATTATGCGTAACCAAGATGCATGTTCGACCGTGCATGAGAGGACCGCGAATACAGTTGTCGAAGATCCATTTCGCGGTGTGTGAGTCGACCGCGCTCAGACAATCGTCCAGAAGAACGTGTCTAGAGTTCGAGTACAGCGCTCTTGCAAGCGAGATGCGTTGCTTCTGGCCTCCAGAAAGTGTGATGCCTTTCTCACCAACAAGGGTCTCATCTCCGGCATCCAGGATCTCAAGATCACGCTCAAGAGCGCAGGCAACAATGACATCTTTATACCTTTTCTCGTCCAGCGGTGCTGCAAAGAGAATGTTTTCCTTGATATTGGCATTGACAAGCCAGGCTTGTTGGGCACAGTATGCAACGCTTTCTGTCAATCCAGTCTCGGGATCGGGCCGTACATCCTCGCGGCTATACCCGCCAGGAAGGAACACCTTTCCCTTAATGAGAGTCATCTCTCCTAAGAGGGCCATCAGTAGTGATGTTTTGCCACATCCTGTCGGCCCAGCAATAATATTCAGTTTGCCAATCTCAAACTTGACGTCCATGTCCATAAGTCGGAATGCAGATGAGATGTTCTCATCGGCTGGGTCTTCCTTGGCACCCCATGAAAATGTTGCGTTCTGAAAACCAATCATTTGGTCTCCATCCTCATCTAAATTGTCATGTTGAAGTTGCTCATATTTCTCTGTTTCCTCCTCGTTCAAGAACTCTTCCACGCGATCGACGGAGACCTTTGATTCTTGCACATGTGCAATCATATCGCCAAGTTGGTCCAAAGGTACTCGGAGGATAGTGAACAGTGAGATTGCGGTGAATGCAACTGAGGGATAGAGCGGCTTCTTCTCGATCAAAGTATATACCACGAACGAGAAGAAAGTGATAGCGACGGGTACGGTGTTCCAGACGGCAACTGCAAAGGCCCAGATGATATATTTACCTCGCAGAGCTTTCAGCTCGGCCTTTCGTTTCTCGTTGACAAGCTTGCTAAATCGATGCTCCCAGGCGAAAAATTTGATGATCCTGATATTCTGGAGGACCTCATTTGTTGTGTGGATTCGTTTATCGGTAGCAGCCATGATTTTCTTCTGAGCGCCACCAAATGCTCGTGCGAAGGCTATATTGACTGGGAGAAGAATAACCATGATGACTATGCCAGGAATACTGCTATATCCAAGAATACTGTAGAGAAGATAGACCGCTGCGACGAGTTGGGTGGGTGCTTGTGCGAAGAGGAAGTGTAGGTACGCTGTCACTTCGCTGACCTTGAATGAATCAACAGACATGAGCGTAATGATTGTTCCAACGTTGACCTGCTCGTCTCCTTTCTTTGGGTCAGGACTGTTAGTACCAGATGCTGCCGTCATATCTGCAGCAGGTTTATTGCTGTCTTCCTTCTTCCTACCCAGAGTCAAGATTCTCTTGAAAAGGCCAGGCTTTGCCGAATCTGCCTTATCTTTCTTATCCTTCTTGTCGCCCAGAACAGTATCGTTCCCAGCTGCAACTTTTCGACGAAGGGCTTTTGCATAGACCTCGCCAATGATAATCGCTCGTAGCCGAATGCAGATTTTGCGACCAATCCATAGTGCTTGCTGATCTGCTAGTGATCGAAGAATGTCGGTAAACGCGAGCAAGATAACGTAAAGCCAGATAACATTACGTGGTGCGCTATCAGGTTCTTCGATGTATTCGAGAATCGATTTGAGTAGCAATGTTGGTGCAAAAGTAAACAGAGCTGAGAATACTGCGTAACTGCACTGAATAATGAGGCTGACTTTGAAGTAACCCATGAGATGCCAAGTCAAAGCAGTTGTCTTCTTGAGCTGTCGATAGTCTGCCAGAACAGCAGCAGCCTTGTCTCTTGGAAGCAGATTCCACACATCTGCCAGCTCGAAGGTCTTTTGGTATCCTTGCCAGACGATAGCGTCAACCCATCCAAAAGTTGCAATGGAGAAAAGACTGGCAAGTGGCTCTTTGGACGGCTCAATGTCGTCCTCCCATTCCAGAACAACCGCCTTGTTCCCTTTCCGTGTCGTGATAGCTATGCTGAACAATAGAGATACCAAGGCGAATTCGGATATGACCAAGGCCTGAGCAGTTTCTGAGCGTGGATGGATAATGGCAGACCGGAATATGACCAGAGCAAACAGCCACATCAAGGTGTATAGAGACGCAGTATGGTTCCAGATCCCAGGTACACGCCATGCTGTCTTGGAAAATGCCAGCCTCAGGATTGCCAAAATCAATATATATGTCCAGGTTATGATGCCAGCTACCGTTGCCAATGTTCCATTGGGCCCATATGCTTGCAGAATTAAGGCGGCGATGTTGATACCATCCACAGCTATGATCGCAAGTAATTCGATGACCAGAACGGTATATTGAGCTCGGGGCGCATCGATCGCGGCAATGGAGCCTTTCGTAGTTGTTTTGGTCAGAACGAGTCGCCCCCCACTAATGGTCAACCCATCATCCTCCTCATCTGCACTCAAAGAGTCTTCAGCGTCTCCTGGCAGGCGTTGATATCCCGATCCATTCTGCCCATCTGTAATGCCGTATGTAGTCGTCCCATTCGCAGATGTTTTGTTCCTGGATTGCCGTTTTAATCGGACGTTGCGCTGGATAGCTTGTAATAATAGAAGCAGAAACGAGGAGCCGACGACAATCAATGGAAAAAGGACTTTCAGGAAACTTTGCAGAGGTCAGCTATCCATAATCTAGGATCCAGGGAGACTCGATGAACATACTTCCTCTGCACGCAATTCGTGATATCATCAACCTGCCATATCGGGCCCTGGCACTTGGGCAACATTTTCAAAGTTCGCAAATGCAGAGGAATGCTGGAGCGCGGAAAATGTACGCGGTGAAATTATACACCTTCGTAGATGGCAGTGCACCGTTCCACCGTTCCGGACTGAACGATGTTGACCAAAGGAATGTATGCACAAGAAGAAAAAGAACAGCTAAATCGAATAAAAAGTTCTGGTGTTGCCTCCAAGGATAGCAGAGCCAGCCGTAGTCGTAGAGGTAGCCGTACGCCAATCCGAAATATCGCGGCTCGATTGTCTTTGGTGGCGCTAGCAAGGTAGGTAGGTAGGTAGGTACTTCGTAGGTAGGTAGGTAGGTACAAGCGGTGGAGTGGGATGGGTGGGGTGGCTGGTGGCTGGTGGCTGGTGGCTGTGGATAGCGATTCGATAGCTGAGGATAGGTAGGATAGCAGGCTGGCAGGCTGGCAGGCTGGCAGGATAGCAGGATAGCAGGATAGCAGGATAGCAGGATAGCAGGATAGCAGGATAGCAGGATAGCAGGATAGCAGGATAGCAGGATAGCAGGATAGCAGGATAGCAG
>JALRMC010000052.1:37858-161473 GCA_026120085.1 Cadophora luteo-olivacea | reverse complement strand
TAGGAGAGAAAGTCAAGATAGGCTAGGGCTAGGTGTAAATGCAGGTACCTTAGATAAGATACAATCACAATTACCTAGAATTAGAGTACGCAAGCTTCAAATTCAAATTGTGTGTTCTTCTCCCCCACTCCTTCTCAACTTGTGGAGTTGACTTGGTGAGATTCAGTTCAATGGCCGCCCGCCCTCGTCGATACTTCCCGTCGTCTCTTTCGATGATGAAATTCTCTGTCAAGTTGGCAAGCGCGAAGGTCCGATTCGGCTACGAGTACGTAGGGTAGGTAGGGTAGGCTGGTAGGGTAGGCAGGAGGGACCGCGGCTGCCCAGCACCGCACCTTATCTACGCTATCGTACCGTACAATAGGTAGCTTCCTCGGAATGGTGTACGTAGGTACCTTAGTAAAGTCAACAAACAATTGCGGCAGCATTCAGCAAGCGAGTATTGTCGTCCAGCATTCATTTATTCACTCGCTCGTTGTGTTGTTATCATCCTTATACTCTACCATCTCCTCTCATACTGCCTACAGTTTATTTTAGACCTCTGTAGGTACTCTAAGCGCCCCACCGAAGAGTCATCGCATGCATATTTCTCCTGCCAATCCTAGTACACCGCTGTCCTGCATGAGCTTTGCGGGACGTTGAATTCGGACTATTCTGGAAGGTGATTCGAGACAATCAACGCCCCCGGAGGCTGCAATTGGTCAATCCAAATAAGCTTCTCCAGGGGAGGCTGGCGCCCGGCAGAGTCATCGCAGGCTGAAGGTTTGCCCGGCAAAGATAAGCATCAAGTCATGTTGGGCAACTCTGGCCCGAGTACCGTTGGACTGCAATCCGAGCATAGGATGGGGCGGGATCAATCAATGGATGCCCAAGACTCTTCAGGCAGGGAAAACAAAGAAGAATGTGATGGTGGCATGTGGGGAAATTCCACGCCAAATCCCACGCCCGTATCTAATGTACCTGGTTCGGCAGAGAAGCGAGAAGTCAACAAAGCCCCTTTGAATGTTGAGACGGCCATCCACAAATTGGACATTAAAGACGGTACAATTGATGTGGGCATGTATCTTGGACATCTTGATAACGACCCAGACAAGTTTACTAGCGATACGCCGATCACACAAAGTGAAAAGTCATTCAACGTTGAAGATGGCGAGTTTTGGAGCGAGACGTCGGCTTCGAGCCCTGACGAACTTTCAGTGAATAATGGTTGGTCCCAAGGAGCGAAATTAGTCCATTCAAGGGATACTAAAGCTATGGTGTTATGGAAAGCAAAATGGGTACCCAGGGTCAAAGATTCGACGCAGGACATGAGCTCCCTTAACCCAAGCAAAGGTCACCATAACTCGAGTATGGATTTGGGGAGCGAGGCATCGAAAGAAACCACCGAGAACTCCTTAAGTGGAGACGCTAAGCTCAAGCTACATCGACAAATCAACCGAGTGAAGGAAGTGAAAGCTTTCTTCGAACGGTTCACAGGCGCAGTGCAGTCTGGGCAGCGAAACGAGCTGGTACCGTTCGTGCTTCATACGGACTATCCTCTCATCAAATCAAAAGACGGCATTGGCGCCACAGTCTTGTCTGCACTCAGTCTTACAGAGTTGGTGAATATCGTGGAAGAAGTTTCACGAAGTTCTGACGAACTGGCAATTGTCGTGGCACACATTTCACAATCTAACATTGGCACTCTGGAAGATTTCCGTCCTGGCTATCGAAACATTAAGCTGACTTCAATGTCATTTACTCCTGTGGGGGCGTTAAAAGACAGTACTTACACGAAGATGATGTGTCACTGGGTTCTCAGCCGACAGATGGGCCTTCTGAGGCCAGTTACCATGGAAAAATTGCACATACTTCAGCCGATTGATTTGAATGGTCGTTTGACCACCGGTTGTTCATATTGTCACAGGGTACGCGGGCCGTTCAACATTCGAGGCAGATGGTACTCCATCCAAGCCTACCGAGCGACCATGAGGGAGTACTTGGTTGGCCTTAAAACTGGGCGATTTCCTGAACCTGCGTATGATCCACTGCCACGGGATTACGACAAGTGTTTATTGGAGCAGAAGTTTCTCGAGGCGTCATTGGACCTCAATATAGCGAAGCGCATCAGTGCTACTGGCTGGGAAAATCGCTCCCGAAAGTTTGGAACTATGCTTATGAACGAATATCGCAATCTGTGCACAAGCGATATGGAAGTCAACTACCTTATTGATCTGTACAACAATGCAGAACACAACGGTATTATGAACAAAGCATTGTCTATTCGGGCTCTTAAATTGCTTCATGAACAGCACAAGATCGACCTCCCAGGTGACTGGCAGAAGTACCTTGACATCTCAGGACGACCCTGCTGGGTCAATCACGAGTTCTACTCCCTCACATACAGGCGTCCCACGATTGCAAGGACAGCTGAGGCCGTTGAAAGTACTCGTAATCGAAGACTAGCGCTCATAGTCTCCAGAATTCCCAGGAAAGCAAAACTACAAGGACGACTCGACCAGACCTCTTCCAGCAACAAGGAATATGGCGATATCGCAAAGGCTATGGAAAACATTGCGAATCAACCACAGAGAACTTTCGGACTGGGACCAGGAGACGATACAATTGACAGAAGTCAGCTCCTCGTGACAACCCTACCAAGTGTCACCAACATAATCGACTATGCACCGGAAGAAGATTCGGCCACAAAGCCAGATGATTCTGATGATAGCCCAACGTCAGCCAAAGACATAACGATCACTCCTCTTCCATGCCTAATAGCTGAGATATTGAAGGAGTTGAGGGAGTGTTTGCTCGATACTGCCCCAAGAGACAGGGTGACGGGGCCTGAGAATGGCGAGTTGAGGGAGGTGGAATCTGCCTTACACTCGTGTGAAGACTGACTAAACCCTCTCCTCATTTGTATCAGCGAGCAAGACCCTGGAACTGCCCTTATCACGCTTCTATGACCCCAGACTTCCTTCATGTGTTCCCTCGCAATTTCGAAAGGCCATCACATTCATTCACTGACAGCTAGACAAACATTGCTATACCAGAACACTTGTTCACCTCCTCATATCACTAACCCCGATTCAGCATTAACACAATGACTAAGCATACAAGCGGAGTGGTGGGGGAACATATCACAAGCAAGCAGGAGCATTCGTAAATAGATAGATAGGTACATCTGTACACAATACACTTATCCTCCAGATCATTCACTACCGTAAATTCACACGTCCGCCACGCAATGCAGTGTGACATGAATTTCTAGCGACATATCATGACATGGAAAATCAAGTCCAGGCAATGCATGTTCTGACATAAAAGACAACTCGCTTTCCTCTCCACTCCGCTATATCTTGCATCGACATGGTAGTATTACACGCAAGTATGGGTCTTGATTGATTGTTCTTTCGATAGCCAGCCAAGGACCCAATGCTCGCCAAAATAAACACCACGACCTCCCCTCCACATCTCCATTGCCTTCCCTTCCGTTATTTTCTTGCTTTCCTTTCTTACATGCCCGACCGTGTCCCGCATCCCACATGCTGCTTTTATGTAGCCTGAATACAACCGAATATGAAGCAATGGAAGACGAAATCTTGGATTTTTGAGCCCAAGTTAGCCCATAATCATGCCCTTCTGTTGAAAGCGTTAGCATTATTTCAGATCAGAGCAGAAAGGAGCCTGCTACCATTCCCGCCATGTCGCCCTCCTTCGCCGCGATCTCAAAGTATCCGTAGATGATGCTGTGATTGAATCAGTATTTATGCTGTGGTGTGGTGTTGAAGAGACGCGGCCGGCGTTAGCCGAGCGCGAGTGCGGGAAATCTCACGTGACAGCCAACAGGATACCAGTACCGGAACCGAGAGCCCCCAACAAATCACTGGCAACTGAGAGTGCACCAATGCATGCACCACCGAAAGCAGCAGCAGTTGGGATGATGCGCTTCAATTCCTTGTACATGCTCTGCTCTCTGTGTCCAGCCATAACAAGACCTTGATCCTTGAGCTGCTTTGCAACATCTCTTGGGGAGGAGCCGGAAACCTCAATCCAGGTCTTGGAGAAGACAGCACATGCAACGAGCATGTAGATGATGTAGACGGCCGTATGGATAGGGTCTAAGAGAGCATCGGTGAAGTTCAATGGAGGGGACATGTAGTATGCGAGACCGGAAGTAGCGAAGAGCTGGGCAGATCCCTCCTTTGGCTCCCAAACACCGAAAAGCTGGACGAGGAGGTTCTCGGAGAAGCGGGAGTAGAGCATTTGACTGATCAAGAAGACGTTCGAAGACAGAGCGGACTGAAGCATGATAGGCATGTTTGAGGTGTAGAACAAGCGAACTGGGTATGATCCGCGTGCACCACGTTGTCGGGAAGACTTGACCGGGATTTCGACACGGAAACCTTGGAGGTAGATAACGGCGGCGAAGACGATGAGCGTGGCAAGAAGGTTCATGATGTTTGGGAGGTTCTGTCTATAGAAGGCCTCCTGGAGAGCGCGTTGCTTGTTTGGCCATGTGAACAGGAGGTGGAAGAGCGCAATAACAGCACCCTCGAATTCTGGTCCACGGCCGGTGTTGATGGTGGTTGGGGAGAAAGCCTTCCAGACAATGGACTCGCAGATGTTGGTGGCAATGAAAAGCGAGATACCGCTTCCAAGACCGTATCCCTTCTGGAGGAGCTCATCGAGGAGAATGACGATCAAGCCAGCGACAACCAATTGGAGGATCAGGAGGAAGACAACACCGGCACCGAGGTCGGATGGTTGACCGTAAAGACCAGTGAAAACATACACGGTGGCTTGTCCCATAGACAAGATGATAGCGAAAAGCTTCTGTGCAGTTTGGTAGAGCTCGCGATCGGACTTCAAGTCAAGGTTGACATCGATCAAGTGTGTGCCAGCAAGAAGCTGGAAGACCATTCCAGAAGAGATAATTGGCGTAATGCCCAACTCCATCAACGTTCCTCTGTTACTCGCCAACATCATACGCAGCCAGTATAGAGGATCCGAGGTATCTGAGGACACAATACCATACAATGGCATCTGGCTCATGACCAAGAAGATCAAAAGTGTCAAACCCGTCCACATCAGCTTTTGGTTGAAAGGGACCTTCGTCTCGGGTTGCTGCACCTCAGGGAGGATTGGCGAGAAGGGTTTGATGAGGTCGAGGAATCGAACTGCAGTATTCAAACGCGCATTGTTAGCTATTGTGCTTTGCATAAGGGCAATTGCTCTTGGAGCTTGAGGTGACGGCATAGGGGAGAAGGGGACAACTCACGGCCACTCATCCTGGCGGTATTGTATCGAAAACCTCACAGACGTGGAAGAAGAGAAGAAGATATTAAGGAACGACAATGAAATGCCCAACGACTCTGCTTTGATGGTAGCAGAAGCAGATACGCGCGTGGTGATGTGTTCGAAAGGGAGTTGACCGAACAGATCTCGAGCTGCGTGTTAAAGAGCTTCGCTTGTAAATTGGGGCTGGTACTCTGGAGTATGTGGCCTTAGGATTATCTAAGCTGTTGTGGAGTTAGGGGGGGGGCACGTGATGAATTAGACTACCGAGCTAACTTGATCTAGTCAAGCCCATGATTCTACTATCATTCATTGACAGGGGCATCAGATGAATGTAACTGTCACATCATATTGTTCCGGTGGAAGTACCAGAAGTCTTGTTCGTACGGAAGGACTGAGATTACGGGACTATTTTCACACGCTTTTGCCAACTTGTCTCCCCATTTATTTGCCTCGCATTGGACTCATATCGACGGTCCCGATTGAATTATGGGTAGATGCTTCTCGGGTCACATTCAGTCTGCAAGGCTGATCCTAGAGCAGTCCCAGGCCCGATACTTTTTCGATATGATGGTGAGCTTTGGATTCTTCCCAGTCGACCAACTTGTCAGAAGTCATACAACATTGAGAGACAGTTTCTCACATGCATTACGAAGAAGTCGAAGTCGTGGCAGCCACAAGACTATTAATAAGCGTGAGCTCAGGTCAACGCTGAAAATTGTAATATTATTCGTGATCGTACGCTCCTCTATTTTAAACGCCACCCTCAACCGAAGTGGTTTTCTATGTTCGGTAATCCCCATTAATCGTGATATATTCGTGACTGCAGCAGAGTTAGTAAATGACCTCATGTATTATGATTTCCTCAGACTCACCTGTAGTCACAAGTCCAGTAAGTAGCTTCCTCCTTGCCACCTCCTAGCTTGACTAGAATTTCCAGATCCTCATGCTCCAAGATCTCGGAAGCTCTTGCTTCATCCACAGATTCGGGCTCTCCATTGACTAACAGCTTGAGCTCAGGGGATCCATCTGATGGAATGAAGGAGACGCTCGTCTTTTCTGGCACAATTTCGGCAACTTCATTGATTGGTTGGCCAGGCTCAGATATTTGGGAATATCCAGTAGCGCAAAGGATACGTCCCCAATTGGCATCCTTTCCGTACAGAGCTGTTTTCACCAGAGGAGAAGTTGCTATTGTGCTTGCAATCTTTCGGGCTCCAATCTCAGATGGCGATTCTGTCACCCGGATTGTAACAAATTTGGTTGCTCCTTCGCCATCTCGAACTACGAGCTTAGCAAGATCTGTGGCAAAGTCGGTCAATGTTTTCTGGAACGCAGCATAGTCTTCTGATGAGTCAGACGTAACCTCCTGTCCTCCAGCAGCTCCATTGGCCAAAACTGCAACTGTATCGTTTGTAGAGGTGTCACCATCAATCGAGATGCTGTTGAAGGACTTGTTGACAGCATTTGTGAGGAGCGTCGGCAGAAGCTTTGGGGCAATTGGGGCGTCCGTAGCGATCATTCCGAGTAGTGTTGCCATATTTGGATGAATCATACCAGCTCCCTTTGTCATACCAGCAATTCTATATTCCACAGATGGAGAAGATGGTAGGGAGAAAGATCGAGATAATAGCTTCGGGAAGGTATCGGTGGTGCAGATAGCTCTAGCGGCAGCTAACCAATGGTCGTGTGATGATCCCAAAGCATCGTATGCGGAGGGTATTCTCTGTAAGATCTTCTGAATAGGCAACCTGCAGAATAATCAGAGATGCGATACGCACCCGTCGGAACTGCATACCTCTGGCCAATTACTCCAGTGCTCATGACTATGCTACTTCCTCCCTTGCCATCGGTCGGTTGATCGAAGCATCGGTCTGCCTCTGCGCCCATCTTCTCAGCATCTTCCATCCCACCCTTTCCCGTCACGGCGTTTGCACATCCTGAGTTTACGATAACCGAACGGACGCCAGTATTGCCCCTTCTGTTCAGCATGTTTCTACTGACAGTCACAGGAGCTGCCTGGAACTTATTCTTCGTGAACACAGCAGCAGCAGCACATGGTGTTTCCGAAGCAAGGAAGGCAAGATCTGGGGTGCTCTTATTCGTAGGCTTGACTCCAACATGGGTTCCAGAGACGATGAAGCCCTTAGGATATGTGCCGCTCGTTGGCACATACTTTTGCTTTGTAGCAGGAATTGTGCCATCAATTGGAGCTGAGTAGCATCGGAAGGCGTTGGGACGAGCTGGCGCAACTGTTGGTCTTATCAGTCGGGACAAGGCCGAGGTTGAAGAAGGTCGGAAAGCCATTGGGGGCGGAGAGGAGGTTGAGACGCCCTCGATTTGCCTGGAAGAAGTATGACTGGTCTCAAGAAAAACGAATGAGGAAGCTTTATATTAGTTCATCCGCTCAAAACAATCGTCTCTATGAAATCTTGAGTCACAGAATTTTGTCGGCCTCGTGCATTGAAAATATGCGGGGCAGATCAAGGCGCCCGCTGATTGGCTGCTCCAGCTGATCTTCACAGCCTCGCGATGGGGAAGCGGGCAGGATCACTGTTGACTCTCAATCTCTCTGCTTTCGTCCTCATTCAGCAGAAACTCATATACCTATCTCCAGTACCGAACCATGTCCATCCCCAGCGCGTAAAGATCCGCGGCTTCGGCTGCGTATCTGTTCAGACATATCTTCTCTCTGACTCACCAGTTCAATCAGTTGCAAAGATATCGATCATCATGCCGCCAACGAATCCATGGGGAAAGAAACCACCACAACGTATTACACCTTCGTCCGGAATCCCAGAATTCAAATCCAATAAATCGAGCGATGTTCCCCCGCAGATCCAATTGCCAAAGTCGCAGTATGAGGAAATCCAGGAGGATGAACTCATTGCTCTTGCGGCAATATACGGTGAAGATTTCCGGAAGATAGACTCTAATCATGGAGCTTGGAAGGTATGCAATTGACGAGAATAATTAATAAGGATTTTCTCACTAATAGCGTTTTAGAAAGCTGAGCCTTGCTTCGAAATACGCATTAAATCCTCTGACGAGGATGTTGCCATGACCCTGAATGTGACTCTGACTGCCACCTATCCCAAGAGCCCGCCGCTGCTGCACATCAAAAATGACGATGGGTTACGCGAAGGGACGAAGTTCAAGATCCAGAAGGTCCTCGAGGCCAAACCCAAGGAACTGGTTGCAGAAGAGCAGGCTATGGTTATGGAACTAGTCACAGCATGCCAGGATATCTTGGAAGATGCCGCCCAGGCGAAAGCTGCTGGCAAAGAATTACCCAGCCTGGAGGAAGAGCGTGCTGCTCATGAGTCTGCCGCCAGTAAACTTGCCAACGAACAAAAAGAAGCTGAGGAGAAGCAGAAGCAATTGGAGTCACTGGAAGAACAACGTATTCAAGAATCTATGGTTCAGGAAGAGCTCAAGCGTCGACGAGAAAGGGCCAAAGAATCCAAAAGGAAGAGCCGCCCACCCACTGAACTCGTTCATCAGTCTTCGATTGATAACAGCGTCAGTGGTCAAGCCACTCACGAGATTCTAGCATTCGAGCAGCCAATCAGCCTACTAGACCTCAACAACAATCCAATTTTGTTCCAGGTTGTAGCGAGTAAAGTATGCATACGACGTGGTCCAGTCTCGAAATGCTTTACTGTTCGCCCAGTCGTCATACAGGGGGCAAGTGATGTTCCTACACTGGTGTTGAAGCAAACGGATTTGGACACCGAGGTCAAAGACACCAACAAATTCAAAGGACAACTTCAGATTCTTGAGAATGAATTAAAATCTCTCAAGCGTATCAAACACCAAAGTGTCCTTGAGATATTTGATTACAAAGTCCACAGAACAATTGACGAGGACGGAGAATCTGATTCGGCGTGGACCGTGAGCATCTTGACCGAATTTGCTGAAAAGGGGTCGTTACAAGAATTCCTCGACATTGCTGGGAGTTTAGGCGCTGAGAAAGTTCGATGGTGGACCATTGAGCTGCTTGATGCTCTGCGTTTTCTCCATGAAAAAGGCATTGTTCATGAAGATGTACATGCTGGCAATGTGCTCCTGGTCCGGATGTCGAATGGTGAGGTCAGAGCGAAGCTTGCGGACGCAGGCTATCAGGGAAAGTTGCATAAACTCAGTGGTGGAAAGCAAGTAGATACCATATCTATGGCCAAGTCTGCGTATTGGTTTCCACCCGAGATAGCAAATACCAATCATCCCCAATATACCCAGAAAACGGATGTTTGGGATTTTGGGGTCTTGTTTCTACAGATGATCTTCGGACTCACTGTCATCCAGAAATACTCCTCACCAATTGCTCTGGCAGATTCTCTTGCCTTGTCCGATTCCTTGAACGAGCTGGTACTCAAACTGTTCAAGGCAGATCCCAAGAAGCGACCTCGTGCAGTTGAGCTTGGACCATCCGAATTTTTAGCGACCGATGCGCCAATTCTGGACGAGTTGAGTAGCTCTGAAAATCCCTCGAGGTTCGGCTCGATATCTTCTCTGCTTCCCACTACTCCACGCCGACAGAGACATGACTCCATGAATACTGGTGGACCATTCCCAAGATCTAGATACAGAGAGGACTTTGTAGAAGAAGGCCGCTTGGGGAAGGGAGGTTTTGGTGAAGTAGTTAAAGCAAGGAAGAGGCTTGACGGTCAAATCTATGCCATTAAGAAGATTACCCAGAAATCTTCAGCATCTTTGACCGAAGTGTTGAAAGAAGTGCGCCTTCTATCTCAATTAAGCCACCCTTCAGTAGTCCGTAAGTTTATCTTGTGTTTCTCCTTTAGGCTGGAGTATTTTGATTTGCTTGAGCTTGATGCTCTTGTTGATGGAGCCTATCAAGAGCTGCGAGCTCGATCGTTCATTATACATGTTCTACATTTGGTCTTAGAGAAACTGATACGACACTGCCATTAAGGCCAAAGCGTGACACTCCTAGCTAACTCATCGACCTAGGATATTATAATACCTGGACGGAGGAGTTGTACGACGGGTCGGAACTGGACGAGGATGCAACAACAACCGAAGCTGCAACAACCGAGGATTCTGTCAGTGATGTCTCCCCAGGAGCAGGACCCAACATCGAGTTTGGGGTCAGCACAGGAGGTCTAGACTTCATGTCTTCCAGCGGTTACCCACAAATCGAGTTTGGCTACGACGATGTATCCGATGAAGAGGAAGATGAGGAAGACGATGATGAATCCACGAATCCGGATGTACAGAATCCGAATGGGGTGGGGCATAAGCGCCCAGATCTAGTAAGTTTAGTCAATGCTCTAACACTGATTCCGTCACCATGGCTCTACATGGTCATGATATCAGATCATGTATTCCCTACTGGCATCATGTTATCCGGGCTTAGTTCGACTATCAAGCTGACAAATTCCAGGCTTTGAAACGAACCAGATCTAGCTCGCGATTCCAACGTCCCTTCAGAACTGTCCTGTACATATCCATGGAATACTGCGAGAAGAAGACGCTCCGGGATTTGATCCGGCAAGGCTTGCAGAAAGATCGTGAGGAGATCTGGCGGCTCTTCCGACAGGTTCTGGAAGGCTTAGCACATATTCATGGACTGAACGTTGTCCATCGCGATCTAAAGCCAGAAAACATTTTCATTGATGCCGCTTCAAACGTGAAAATCGGGGACTTTGGACTTGCCACGAGTGGTCAATATACAATTTCCGACAAATCCTCCTCAGCTGCGGTCCTCATGAGTGGTGAAATGACAAGGAGTATTGGGACAGCATTTTACGTTGCTCCAGAAGTAAGATCGTCTGTCGGTGGAACTTATACAAGCAAGGTCGACATGTACTCGCTCGGAATCATCTTCTTCGAGATGTGCTTTCGCCCACTTATTCCTGGTATGGATCGTCAACGGGTTGGTGAAGGCTTGAGACAAAAACAACCAGTTTTCCCATCCGATTTCAAGCCTGCTGAAATGCCAGTACAAGCAGACATTGTACTGTCGCTCCTCAACCACAGCCCTAAAGAGCGACCGTCCAGCTCAGAGCTGCTAAAAAGCGGCAGACTGCCTATGCAAATGGAAAACGAGACGATCCGTCAAGCCTTAGCCGGCCTTACAGACTCGAAATCTCCTTATTACGATAAAATGATGCAAGCACTGTTTTCGGTACCCACAAACCAAGCTAAAGACTACGCGTGGGAGATGGGAGTAGTAAACCACAGCTCAAGTGATCTTCTGCTGCAAGGTCTCGTCAAGCAAAAGTTGATTTCTATTTTCCGACACCATGGAGCGGTAGAAACTCCGAGGACTGTTCTCTTCCCTCGATCGGGTCATTACGGGTCGAACGCTGTACAACTCCTTGACGAGAGAGGGACACTACTACAACTGCCCTATGATCTCACCCTCCCCCATGCACGAGCTATTGCCAAGCATGATCCGCCGGTCGAACGTTCTTTTGCGTTTGGTCGTGTCTTTAGAGATCGGGAATCTGGTGGACAACCACTCACATTCAGTGAAGTGGACTTTGATATTGTTTCCAACGACACTTTGGACTTGGCGCTCAAGGAAGCTGAGGTCATCAAAGTCCTGGACGAGATCGTTGGAAGCTTTCCGTCACTTGCAGCAACACAAATGTGCTTTCATTTGAACCACTCCGATCTTCTTGGTCTGATTTTCGACTTCTGCAGAATCGATCCTAGTATACGCCAGGCTGTCGCCGATACTCTGAGCAAGCTTAATGTTGGGTCGTGGAGCTGGCAGAAGATTCGAACAGAACTTCGGTCCCCGTTAATCGGCGTATCTGCCCCTAGTCTTGATGACCTGCAACGTTTTGACTTTCGTGGTATGTTTTGATCCAGAGGTGGCGCACACTCTACTAACCAAACTAGACACTCCTAACAAAGCATTCTCAAGATTGAAGACTCTCTTCGAGGGTACTGACACCTTTGAAAGAGCATCCAGTTCTATTGCTCACCTACGAGATGTGATCGATTATACCAAGCGGTTCGATGTCCACAGCAAGATTTATATCAATCCGCTAGGAAGTCTAAATGAGAAATTCTGCAAAGGAGGCGTGATATTCTCTTGTCTCTTCGATCGCAAAATCCGAGATGTCTTTGCCGCTGGTGGAAGATATGATTCCTTGGTTCGGGAACATCGACACAAGACTGGAGGTCAATCGGAAGCAAGACATGCCGTTGGGTTCAATCTAGCTTGGGAAAAGATGGCGCGTCTTCCCAAGGCAAGTGCAAAGGGCTTTCTGAAGAAGGCAGAGGAGGATGTACAAGGGATTTGGAATACGAAAAGGGTAGGCACTATGCGATCGTTTGTGTGGTTTCTTGCTTACGTTGCTCCAGTGTGACGTTCTAGTTGCCAGTCACGACGCTGCAATTCTACGAACGGTTGGTGTCGAAATTGTCCAAATCCTCTGGCGAAACGATATCAGCGCAGAGTTAGCTCGAGATTCTCGGTCTCCAGAAGACTTGCTTTCCAAATACCGTGACGATCAACATTCCTGGATCGTCATCATTAAGCAGGACTCGATTTTGAAAGTCAAAAGCCAAGACAGGAAGGACGTCTCAGATACGGACATACCCTCAACCCAACTCCTCGCGTGGCTAAGCAGCGAGATCCGTGAGCGAGATCAGAGAAACGGCACACACCATCGAGTAAGACTTCAACGCCACAGCAGCCAAGCGGATGCCTCCCCCGACCATGAGCAGGTTGTGCAAGTTCTCGTGGCAGGAACGAAGAGCAAGAAATCAAATCGACGCAATATCATCGAGCAAGCACAAGCACGAGCTGGTTCTGTAGTACACGAATTTCTCGACGGACCAATCGCAGCTATTGAAACTACCGATCAAGTCATGGATATGATACGCGGGACTAGACTGTCGGATCCAGAGAGCTGGAGACAAGTTACGCATGCTGTGCAGACGGCAGAGAGGAGATACTTGGGTGAGGTGCATGATTTGATGACTACACTGGCACACCAGAATAAGGACATCACAAGAAACTCGTTCATCTATAATTTCAGAACGGGGAAGTGCATTTACTACGATCTGGGAGCCTGATGATTTTACGGAAGATGATGTTTACGAAGAGGAATGAGACTGGAGTTCCGATACCCTGGTGAAGACTGTGTGCATGGTTATGACTCTGCCCTCCCTGCATTTGAAAAGTAGATTCTGCTTCTGCTACCGTTAGAAAAATTAACCAAGGATAGTTGGTAGTACAATTTGCGGACTGACTGATGTATCACATTTTCTTTGTCACTAAACGTACATTGTTGTCTATTTCATCGTGATATAATTCGTGACTTACGAAGCTACAACCATAAAATTGGACCAAGCAAATGCCGGCTAACACTGCGATGGGCCTAACACTCCTAACGAAACTCGCAAATGCACGATCGTAAAGCCTTGCATTAGTGCTTGCCGTGACTCACGCCGATTAGCTCAATCAGGCAATCACTTCGGTGCGATATCAAATCCAAGAAGCACGAGCTCGCAGGCGGGCGTCAGCCTCACTGATATAACCTCATTCTTGACGAACAAACCTCGAACAACAACTGCTCAAAGCGTCTTTGTCTGATAATCCTGAGCGTGCTATCTAACAATGCGCCATGGCGACTTCATTCCCATCATTTCCCCTCTTACCGAAAGAACTCCGTCTTGCAATCTGGAATCTGGCGCTTGAACCCCGCATTGTGGAATTATGTTTTGAAGTCGCGGATAAGGAAGATGCAGAGAGTTATGGAAAAGAGGGAGGAGTCCAGAACGAGGATCTCGGAAATGAGGAGCATGCAGAGGAAGCGGAAAAAGATGGTCAGCACGAGGAGCCTGAGATTGGACAAGACAGCGATTTTGTTGTTGAGAAGGATGGTGGATCCAAGTATCACCGAGACGAGGAAGGGTCACACGTCAAAGATGATTTTCGTGTCGAGACAGTTACCAGAGACCTCGATGAGGATGAGGGAAGAAAGAGAAACCGACGACATGAGCATGTACATCTCGACATCGCCAACGCTGTCAGAGAGGCCGGCTGCGAGGATGTAGACAACTCCTCAGAGACCTCAGAACCCACGTACTCTCGTGCTCTTGCACCAGGCCAATTCTACTCACCCTCCCCATTGCCATCTCTTCTCCGTGTGAATGGCGAAGCACGGTCTGTAGCCCTAGCTGCCGCTTTGAAAGGGTTCCCGGTACCAGCTAACAAGGAAGATGTTTGCTATAATTCGGAAATTGATATCTTGTACTTCCCGGCTGGATGTTGGCAGGAGAACATCATGGGGTTCGAACAGGCAATCAGCGAGGAGGTTAAGGGGAGTATCAGGAAGATTGCTCTTGGTGAGTTCGAGGCTTACTGATTGATTTAATCCACCATATCGCGCTATGCCTCCTTTTCATTACATGTCACATGCCAGACAACAGGTTAGAATATTTTGTTCTGACACGGCCATAGAAAACCTGGTGTGGACGTCCTCCTGGGAAGAGGGAACTGCCAACGATCAAATCACCATAGAACGGTTCAAGAACGTCAAAGAATTCATTTTCGCCGTGAGAAAATTGACCCAATGCGGCTGTTGCATCAGTTTTGATGGGCCCGAGAGGGGGCTTGTGGAGTTTGTTGACATCGACACCAACGTTGATGTTAAGGAGACATATGCTGCAACGAAGGAAAATGTTGACGCCGACTCCGAAACTGAAGCCGACTTCGAGGCCAGTATGGATAGGGTCAATGATGAGCTGAGGAGGAAGCGCGAAAGGGATGCGCTTGGTATGAGCGTAGCTGTGGATGAGCAAGCTTTAGAGACGAAGGAGAAGAAAGAGCAGACAGCTGAGAAGTTCGCTTATACGAAGCGGTATGTGGACAGATTGAAGGTCGAGTTTCTGAAAATTAAGGATTCCCACCCAGATTGGAATGTCCCGGAGCTAGAATCGTAAAATTGAAGCGAGGTGGAATATTTGCCGGAGATCCTTGAGTACCATACTCAATACCTGGGCCAGAATCGAAAGTCGCAATATTGAATGAAATCAAGAATTTGAGAGTCGTCTCTGACGTTCTAGACATCTTCTGGGGGGTCTAATGTCCAGTCGTCCAGCAATGCGGTAATATAGTGTGCATGTCTGAAACTAAAAGAAATGTACTTGTGCACAGCTATGAGCACCTTTCGCACTTACTTCGCATGAACGTGGTTGAATCAAGAGACATCATACGAATCAACTCAATTGCAGCCCTCTACATATGTACAACCCTGAGCATCCTTCCATCCCTAAAACTATCCTCGCTGGGCAACGATTGGAGTCCAAGCATTGAGCTTTGGCTTAACTCTGTCCGAAATATCAGTACCGTGCTCAAACAATCATGACGAGTATGAGTAACAAGGTGTGGGAGGGAGCGCTTCTTACGTGGAATAAGGTCTGTATGCTGCCCGAGTCTGAGTGAAGTTTGGTCGATGCTCCGGTAGCTCCCATGCTCGAACGCCAGTCTGCAAGATAGGGTCCTCGGTAGGTGGTTTGTCAACCATGTATGAAATCCAGGCGTGCCATCCGGGCTCGATGTGTGCTCTGCTTTAATCAACATAACGCCCTTCCGTTCGCATACAACTAGGGAAATATCCTTACGGGTCAAGTTCGTAGTCCTTGTAATCCACCCATCTCGTTCTCACTATGTATTCGTCAGTCTCCATTAACCCAGCGTTCCAAACCCATGCTCACATGGCAGTTCCTCGTCGAGGTTCTCGAAGTACTTGTTGCCGTATCGATCCGTGGCAATTAAAGTGCCGGCCTTGGTATCGCCTGCAAATTCCATGAGTTCCCACCAAAATAGAGATTTCCAGAGTCCAAAATACCTATATGCTACACGCAGCAGTCAACCATCAGCAGCTGTTCCGTCGTCGTTCAAGGAGGGGCGATTGGACATACCTGCATTTGATGCGCGGCATCCTACAATCACAACATCAGCAAGCACCCTGAGAGACCCAGAACAGATTCCTTACCCGCAGACCAACTCTACGCAAGTTGCGCAAAGATCTTAGAACAGTCGACATGTCGTTGGTGATTCAATGGTTTCCGACGTCGAACGAGAGTTGTCTGGTCGTCTCAAGGCGGGATTTCGCGGCTCCACTGAAAATGTACTAGCGCGACAGCTCCAAGCTGTCGAACCTCGAGCTCCAGCTCCTCTTGAGACACAAGACATCATACTCGGAAGATTGGAAACATTATCCACAGAGGAGATGATAGTTAGAAGTACCATGCGATGCGCAGCGAGCCGTCGATTACAAGTCTGCTGCCCTCGAAACTTACAATGTAAACCACGGCGATACTCGAGCTCAACATCCTCCCTCGCAAGCAGCGCAAGCAATACATCCCCAGCTTCAATGCTAGGGGCATTTACGAACGAGTTGGATAGGATAGCCCCGAAATTCCAGATACAAGGGTCGCAGATACATATTCTACGCTCGCCAGCCGAGTTCTATGAGTCGCTCAAGGTCCGCCTTTCTACATATATGTACTGCTAGGAGAATGAAGTGCTGATCGAATCGGGGCATAGGCCAAGATTTTGGGAGCAGAAGAACGCATATTTCTGTCTACATTGTACATAGGAAAAACAGAACATGAACTTGTAATACTTTCTCTTCCGAAGCTATCCAGGTCGTCCACTTATCCAATATGCTAGATTTCTACGCTGCAGCAAGCTCTAAGAGCAAAGCCTAAATTGAAGCTAAGCATTTTGACAGATGCGTTAAGAGGGACGAGAGAGTCGCCGAACGCTTCGTGTGCGTCGTTGCTGGCGCCCCTGGTCTCTGAGTTCGGTGCCGACAGAGTCGAGATAAGGATGTACCATACACCGAATTTGACTGGATTGAGGAAGAAGTACATTCCAAAAAGGATTAATGAGGGATGGGGCTTGCAACATATGAAGCTGTATGGAGTTGATGATGAGATCATTATCTCGGGGTATGTGATTTTACCATTAACAGGAGAGCAGAAGGCTGAACTGAACTGAACAGGGCAAATCTTTCGAGTGATTACTTCACCAACCGTCAAGACAGATACCATGTCTTTTCATCCAGGGAAATCACAGAATACTTCTCCAAGATCCACAGTGCAGTTTCAAATCTCAGCTTCTTGGTCACACCTGATCCTCAGATACCAGCTGGCTATACCCTCGAATGGCCATCTTCAAACCTCGCCGCCTCACCACTAGACGATCCATCAAAATACACCTCTCAGACCTCCAAAGTACTAGCTTCTCTGATTCAACCATCCTCAAAACCAACGCCTCAATCTCAAACACTAGATTCCAAATTGAACACAACAGTCTACCCCCTGTCCCAATTCACGCAACTCCTCACCCCAGACACTTCCACCGAATTCCCTGCCATAACATCCATCCTCAAAACACTCTCCCTCCCTTCATCCAATGCATCTTCCTGGACCTTCACAGCCGGCTACTTCAACCCGCACCCATCTCTAGTCTCCCTCCTCTTATCCACAACCTCCAAGCACAACATCGTAATCACTGCTTCCCCGTGGGCAAACGGATTCTACGGCTCCAAAGGGGTATCCGGTCTCCTACCCGCAGCCTACACTTTGCTCTCCCGACGCTTCCTCGAAGCTGCTCAGAAAGCCGGACGAGGCTCCGACATCACGTTGAAGGAATGGAGGAATGGGACTGTAGGAGAGAAAGATGGATGGACGTATCATGCAAAGGGCCTTTGGGTGTCGCTTGATGGGGAGAAGGATCCGAGTATTAGTGTGGTGGGGAGTAGCAATTATACGAAGAGGAGTTATGGGTTGGATCTGGAGGTTGGGACTGTGATTGTGACGAGTGACGAGGGGTTGAAGGGGAGGTTGGGGGAGGAGAGGGATGGCTTGGGGATGTATGCGGAAAGAATTGGGATGGATGATTTTGTGAAGGTGGAGAGGAGGGTCGGGATCAGGGTTAGAGTCGCGATGTGGATTGTGCAGTTAGTGGGAGGAGCGTTGTAGAGTCAAAGTGTTGAGCGGGGCTTGTAAGATTGTTGTGTGATAGATGTCTGGCTGTAGATACATGCCGGGCTGTATGAAAATAGACCTTCAAGGCTGCCAGTGCTAAAGCAAAGCTCATTGGCAGATTTTGTTTACTTCCAGCAAATAGGTAGTTTCCTTTTACCGCCTGACGTGATTGGTTTAATCCTACTCTGAATTCTCAAGACAAATTACGGTATGCTTCGAAGTCAGATATGATTTATAGCTCAAAATGAATCATTCGTGAAAGTGCGTGAAGAGGGAAACTTCGTATCAACTAGAAGAAAGTTCAACAATCTATTACGCGATACCTATCAACATTTTCCTTGTCATCCCCAATACTAAAAACTTGTGGAGGAGTTCATTAGAATTTAGAAATAACCGCAATGCTATGTACCATGCAAGAAGAGAAACGGCACCGCCTCGCTCTTGATATTTTGCGCTTCGGCCAGGCTGTCTGTTCGTCTGCGTGCTTCGTAAATTCGTCTTCCGGTTCATCCATATCATGGCGCCTTCAGGCAACTGACTAACTTGCCGAATCTTCACTCCGAGCCCCTAAAACGCCAAAGCATGCTTCATGTCACACTGTATACCATCAACTCCGATGCTCCTCACTCAAGCTCAAACATTCATTTCTTCGTCTCGGCTCCTATAAACTCCCGCTTACAATATCTCCTTCAACTTCCTCTTCTGCTCCGGCGTTAGACTAGTCGGGAATTTCACATTGTACGTAATGACAAAATTTCCTCTCTGGTCCGGCTTCTTGCTCAGCGGCATACCCAGGTTGGGGAACTCCTCCTTCTTGCCTGGCTGCGTGGGACCGGCTTTGTCGAGATTGATTTGCTTGCCGTCGATAGTGGTGATAGTCCGTTTCCAGCCAGTAAGAGCTTCCTTTAGGTCGAGTTCGACAGTGTGGTGGATGTCGTCGCCGTCGCGGGTGAAGAGTACATGTGGTTTCTCCTCGACAACGAAATGCAAATCTTGTTGCCCACCCTCCTCCTGATCCCCAACACCCTTGAACTTGATCTTACTCCCCTTCTTCAATCCGGGCTTGATGTCCATCTCCAGGACCTTATCTTGCGTTGTCCTTTTGCCGGTAACCTCGTCAAACGCCTTCCGCTTGATCTTCATCTTCTTGTGCGTGCCCTTGAACAGCTCTTCAAGCGTCAGCGGCAGCGGTCTCTCCACCGTCGTGACCTCTGGTGTTTGTGCTCTGTATCTTGCAGACTCGGCGCCCGAGCCTGCCGTTCTCGTCCTGCCGCCAGATTGTCTCGATCGTGGGATGCCACCTCCAAACAAATCCTCGAAACCATCAGCACCACCGCCCATACCGGTCTGTCCGCGTAGGAATTCGGAGAAAATGCTCTCGGGATTGCTGAAGCTGAAGCCACCTCCTCCGCCACCTGGTCCACCCGAGCTGAAGTCGTAGTGGAATGTTCGTCCTCCGCCGCCAGGCATGCCGGCACCACCAAAGTCGAATCCGCCTGGCATACCTCCTGCTCCTGCGTATGGGTTGCCGCCAGCGCTGGGGTCTGGTGGTGGGGGACCGCCGCGCATCATGAATTCAAGGCCATATTGATCGTAGGTTGTGCGCTTCTCGGGATCGGAGAGGATTTCGTAGGCTTGAGATACTTCCTTGAACTTCTCGGCGGAACTGGGATTATCTTTATTTTTGTCTGGATGATGTTTTAGGGCCATCTTCCGGTATGCCTTCTTAATCTCATCTTGCGAGGCATCCGGCTTGATCCCCAACGAGTCGTAGAGCTTGGTTTCTGCTACCATCTTTGCGGATATATTCTGTTGCAGGTGTGTAGTTTCTTGTGCACTGCAGATAGCAGTGGAGGTCTTTGACGTATTAAAAGTATCGGGTTTGGAAGAACGTAAGTATGTCGAGGATGGGTGAATGAATGGCTGCGAACAAGTCGAGGGCCTTTTAACGTATATTGGCTTGATCTTCTTTAGCACTCGGTCCCTGGTCGAAGAAACCTGGGAATAAGAGATAGGCCTTTGCTGTTCCGAAGATATTAGAACAGCCTCGAATGTTGTGTTCCTTGCCAGCAGGGCAGATAGACAAGGGAGAACAGCTGATCGTGTGGGTGATTTGATTGTTCGCAAACAATCGGCACGGTAAGGTAAGTCGTGTGTCGAAGACAAACAATGGGTCTCGTCCGTCCTTTGTTATGCTGTTATGCGGATGTTGAATTGACCAATGACTTTGAATCGTGTACTGTACTTGAGTTGGATTGAGTGTCGAAGGAGTTCTGTAGCCTTTTTGAAGGATCATGCAGGCCACGCCACTTTGGTCGCTCAGGTCAGGTTTGTTCATGAAGTGCCCATGTCCTCCCCTCCCCTCCTCTCAAAACTCCCCGCCATTCGCGGGAATGGCGGTGACGTTGGTTGGCGGGGTCATAATTTCAGTGGAACCTTCGAGAAGCTGTGAGGAGCGACAACAATCATCGAGAACAATTGCAAGAGGGCATCAGATCCGTGAAACTGATCTCGATTGACCATGAACGCGGAATTGAATCGATATTTGAGTATTTTGAAGCTGTCGCAATGATGATATGACAGTCTGACCCCTGCAACATCTGTTGGTAAGGGACTGGTGGACTTTATAAATGTAAATTGCTCGATGTTTCATTGCACATATTTGTTTTCATATTTCCTTTTTTTCCAAAATGCTTGTTCATAGCACTTGGAATGCTAATTTTCTGCTGGGCTCAATGGACCCGGAAGCTCTGTATTTGAAGGCCGAAGCGGAAGTATTAATAATATCCTAGCATTTTATGGATGAAGATACGAGAAACATACTTGCCTGTTAAGGAAGTGTCAAGATGAAACCTTGTCAGTTCAGATGCAAGGAAATTGCTAAGAGTCAAGAATCAGATGAAACTCCCAGGGCTGGGTTCCACAGAGTGTTGATGTTTACAATTCTCGGGTAGGCCCCCTTTTCTTTTGGCGAACCGAGGAAACCCGCTCGGAGTCAATTGAAAGTCAACACATGAGCATCACACTTAATTATTTTACCGAACGAAAAGGGCATGAGGTCTTCCAAGGGACTATTCACCAGTAGGTTGCATCGAACAAAGATTTTCCCGATGGTTGGGATAGGGAAAAGCAGCGGGACGTTGGTCTTGATTGAGATAGCTGTGAAGATCTGCGAGGCATTTCAAAAACCCAGCTATTTCAGATCATTCACAGCAGCACAAAATGGGTATTCTCGCTTAAGCACATTCACACCCTCGAATGACTACAGCGGAACCATCCTCAACCCCTCTCGCTTGAATCATTCCGCAAATCCAACACGCTTCACGGCAGCGCTCTCTCCGGCAACAGAATCATCCTCCATGATCAAATCCATGTTATCAAGCGAATTGGTCGGCCCTGAAGTTGCCCTGGACAACATTGGCATGCCGCTTCTCTCCTGCATCTCCTGAGTTGGCTTTGGAGACTCAAAGTTTTTGTTTTCAAGTAGTGATGGGTCAACTCCTACAAGGACTTCATGGCTTTTTGACGAAGGTGGCTCCATCCCGCCCATAGAAGTGTGCTGCTGCAATGCGGACGCTTCTGCCCCCTCAGCGCCGCCGTTATCCCGTAGCTCTCTTGCGGTAATGTTGACACGCGCATAAGGATTAGAGTCCTGGTTAACTAATGAGCTTTCATCGAACTTTCGTTTGCCTGGAGAGGATAGTCCAACCGGTAGAGTATCGCCCGCAGCATTCTGATAGTCTCCATTGACAGTTTGAGAATCTTCAGAACCTTGGAATTCGGCCCTAAAAGCTTTGTTATCGAACTTGATGAAGGTCTGAAGGTTTGTTAGCTAGAAATCGATCATGATGTGCTTTGGAAACATGCCTCGAGTGGTTTGGGCAGTGCGTGGTTGTACTTCAAGATATCCATAGCATCCTCGCTGGCGTAAACGAGAATCATGTTTTTGCTCTCCTTGGCAGCCTTGATGACTTCCTCTTCGGTAGTTTTCTGTAGCAGTGTCAGACATTACACTCAGAGTATATGTCTCGTAAGCTTACCTCAACGTTCACAGGGTTGTAACCCAAAGGAGCATAATGAAATTTCCACCACTGATCGGGCACATCCGTATCCATATCAATAAGATCCGGCTCGGAGCGTCTACAAATGTAGAATGTGCTCTTTGAAACACTGACACCACGAAGAGTGTACTTGTGAAGAAGTGGAGCGTCTGGGTCGCTAGACTGCTCGGTGTAAAGCTTAGAGAGTTGTCGTAATTCCTCTAGAGCCTTTTCTTTCTCCCCTTCCAAAGCTAGAACATGTTAGCTATAGCGATGACAGGTAGAGTGAGTCGCTTACATAAAAGCTTCTTATCAATGCTAGCGACAACCTTCTGGAGCTCTTCCGAAAGTCGTCCCATAGCTTTGCTTTGACGCTGAGAGGCTATCATGTCAATGTCAACATCGGTAAACGAGTCTTGGCTCTCCTCGAGTTCTGCTACATCATGCTTGAGTGAAGCCCTGAACAGATCCTGTACCTTCACAAACTTTCCGCTTCTGATTGGAACCAAAGAAAGCTTCTCTTCCAAAGTATGAATTCTAGTCAATTCTTGCTCGACTCCACGCTTCTTCAATCGCATGTCCAAAGCAGCCTGTCTTCCAGATTTTAAGTATCGATCCGGATACCACACCATAGGTAGCTCTAGAGGTTTGCGATCCCCTTGACCATCGATTTTGAAAGATATGACTGGGGCGATTTGTGATAGATACGGGCACCCCGAGAGTTCCAAGTTTCCAAGACCAGGCCACAGGACCTCGTCGGCGATATCATACAGGGTTTCTTGTGTGGAATCCGTGGCTGGAAGGTCAAGTTCCAGCATCGCAAATCTAGTTTCCTCGGCCTTTGTGTCTTTGTCTTCAGACGCAACGCCTGCACTGAAAATCATGTCGACCATTTCCGGATCCTTTTTCTCGATAGCTGATTTCCAGGCCAAGAAGACAGCTGAAGGAATATCTAGTGGGTTGAACTTTTTTACATCAGGATGGTCTGCCAGTGGCTCGGCAGAACCATAGCTTCGCTCAGTCTTATCCAGAAACGCCATGATGCGCTGGAGCTCTCTATCACATTCCTCGTATTGAGTCGGCTCGTCGTCCAAAGTAACCATCTGCATCTCAATCTGCTTTCCAGACCACCATTCAGGATCATAGCCATAAGATGCGATGTAGTCTTCGGAATTGAGAAACAGACTCCTGGTGAGGGGAATCTCATGGTAGATCGTGATGACAGCATTGAGACGAGTATCCGCAATGCTTGGTTTCAAGAAAGCTGGAGTTCCTGGTACGCGTTTTCGGTCGGCAGGTTCAGGCTCCACGAATACCTCCCGTGCAGAAGACTTCCCGATCGGCACCATATCCCACTGTCCTTGCTCATACTGGCTGCGAGTTGCCGGACCAAAGTGAACCACCTCCGTCCCAGTTACGCCGCTCTCTTGTGGTGGCATGCCCAAGTCTGCCCTCGAGGCTGCAAGAGCTTGTTGCAGTTCTGGGTCGGCATTGTAATCATGGTCCATCGAATTCCTAGGGTCGGCTTTAAATCCATTATTAGCTGTCTGTGGAAGGCATAGTACTATACGTACCAGCTGCGTGCTCTGCTGTTAGATCAATAACCCTACTCAGTGGTGACTTGTTGTTGCTTGTTCTTGAAGGTGGGCGAGATGGACCTCCGTCAAAACGTCCTCCTGGAAAGGGTCCCGGGTCATCTGGCGCATGGATATCGAATGCTGCTCGAAGAAACGGTCAGCCATAGCAGCTACCTGGTATTGTATCAAACAATCTTACATATGCCATGGTTATTGTATTCTCCATCTCGACCACTGTTGAATTGTCCTTCGTCCCAACGATACTAGAAAAAACTTGAGCAGCTGGCAGACTCAGCAGAAAAGTATGCCTACTTTGTTGTTGTCCGGAGAATCGTAGTACTCGTTCAGAGCTTGCTCAACATTATTGTTATTGCCCTGGGCGCCAAATTTGATTAGCAACGATCCGGCGATGCGAGCTCCCAAAATTACCTTCAGTCTTGCAACTGCCTCTGGCCTTTGCACAGTATGGCCGACTAGATCCAGAAAGCTGTTGACATCTGCATCTGACGGCTGGAACTGAGCTGTCATTGTCGCAGACGCACCTCCGTCGGGAAGGCTTGCAAGCTGCTTGAATGGAAGGCTGTTATATCCCTTTACGGAGCATGAAGCTGGATGGGAAAAGCAAATATGCGGCGATGATGGATGTACCCGGTCAGGTCCTTAAAGTGACCGTCTGCAAAGATCTGCAAGTGGGGACTGGGGATTGATTTTGTACGAGTGAGGCTTGGAGAAGCTGGAGGAGCTTCACTCGCCGCGTCAGGGTAAGGCTGACCCCTGCAATCGCTCTATTGCACGTGCGTTCTTCATGATAGGTAGACATTCAATTTCTGGACAATTCTTCGGTGCTAACTTGATGATATGTAGTAAAGGTGAGAAAATGTTTCTTTGTATGCATGCATATCTTGTTGTCTTTGGTTGTCGCAAAGATCGAAATACTGCACTGAAGGAAAGAAAGTGCACAAGGTCACAGTGAGCAAATCTTATAGTACTATATGAATGAAGTTGACGTTGACTCGACAATCAGTTGCTTTCTGTCCTTTCTCCATATTAACACCCCCATATGTATGCAAATCCAGCCTCCTTACGCCAGATCTAAGAAGCCCAATGGATCCCGCAGTTTCAGACGCCGCAGTATCCCTGCCACACCTGCCCATACGCCGCTGTGAGAAGCCACGCTATGCTATGCAGTAAATGAAATATGACGCCAGTTCCACCGAGGCCTAGTGAACAGAAACCCCCTTCTGACGCCGCGAAACCAAATATACAGTCGTGTGCTCAAGAAAACCCTTAATGGACCGGCTCTTTCAGAGCTCCTCGTCCTCGTCCTTGTCTTCCTCACTCTCTTCCTGTTCCTCTCCATCCTCCTCGTCCATATCGAGATCATCTCCGGAACTATCACTGGCGCCAAAGTCGTCCTCGTCGCCAGATTCGTTCCAGAAATCATCGTCCTCAGTCATCTTTGCAGGAGGAGCCTCGACAAGCGTAGTTGGCATGACGAATCCATCCGGGATATCCTTCTTTGACGCCTGGACAGTCTCTGCAGCCTTCCTATTATACTCCTCCCGATTGTCACGGTACAGAATACCGGCATCAACGTTGGCTGGAGAACCGATCTCGGGGTCGTCGAGAAGGAGGAGAATCGAGCGGAGGATAGACTCGACGCTCTGGATGGACGACCAACGCTCGTTTGCAGACTCCCCAGATTGCTCGTCCTCGCCTGGGGCGTGCAAGATCGAGATGCACACCTTTCCGTCGGAGTAGATATTGGGGTGGTAGATCGGCTGCAGGAACTTGAATGTTGGAGGAGAGAAAGGGTAATTCTCGCTGAAGGTCATCTCGCACTATACTCTTATTAGTAAGTCGCAATTGCTCCGTATTATGTGCAAGCTCACCTTGAAGTAGGCACCATTCCAGGCGCTGTCTGGGTTAATGATCATGAGGCCAAGGCTCCACTTGAAGAGAGCATCTCCCTTGAGCTGTGACATTGTTAGCAAATCCTGGACTGAGAATGTCCGTAAGAGTGTTTACTTCAACTCTGACCCATTTCTCCTTTTCCAGTCCCTTCAGTTCGCTCATCAAGCGCTGCTTCGCCATGGTAGCCATTTTGACGTATAATGTGGTTCGGTCTGGTTGGTAAAGACTGATTAATTGTATTGCTGAGAAGATTGCAAATCGAAGGAAGAGGTTATCTGCAGGTTTGTTTTACTGCTACGTGTTTGTTCTGTTGCAGAGATGACTCGTGTGGTCAGACTTGGGGCGATGGTCGACTTCGGAGGTGGTGCTGATCAAGCTGAAGTGGATGAATGACACCAGATCGGGTCGAGATGGAAGACTAATCGAAGTGGGATGGTAGAGGTCCGTAGAAAGTCCTTTTATTTGCCTGGACGTCGCGAGTTTGAGGTGAATGGAATGTCGACCGTAGCCGTTGTCAGCGGAATATTGTCGAGGAAGAGCGACTCACACATTTGCGAGAGAAATGAAGACGGCGGTGGCCTCCTCGATGGCCTTGCCTTGCCTTGCCTTGTCTTTGCCTGAAGCGTTCGAGTCGACAAGGGCAGGGCAGGGGACCCATTACCCACCCCATACCCATACCCATGAACCTAAATGGTGTCGGCGTCGGCGTCGGCATCGGCTAAGCAGGGATTTCTTCATGCGAGCAGGCGATAAGACAATTCGCTAGGCTTATCGAGCCCGCCCTGGCCTTTGGCCTTTGCACAACCTGCCCTAAAATACTGCATGCAACTTTACATTACATTATTCAGGTATAAAAATAAACCCACTTAATCATACTGATCAATGCCATGAGTGCCTTCACTTTGTTTGGAAGAACAGGATCGCATCAACATTTTTTCCTTAAAGCTTCCACTGAAAAATCGGGCAAGAGAAAAAAAAACTACTGACAAAAAGAACAGTCAGCGAAGGAAAATCTTGGTCTCGGATGATCCGAGAAATACCGTCCAGACTCGCCACTTCTTGCGCGCACGAGACATCAGGGTGGAAGTGTCACCACCGGACCAGGTGACATGAAGTCATCTACTAACCGGCAATCACCGGTATGCCCTCGTTCTGGTCATGAGAGTTACAGTCTCGCAACTTGATGCTCGTATTTCTTGTTCTTGTTTCGATCGCCAAAGGGAAACACAAACTGCCAAGCGATGACCACATTGTCCTCAATGAAGCACATTGTCCTCGATGAAGCTGAGGATTTGCCTCTCGAAAGTCCATTTTGTACTACTGGTGCTAAATACAGACCATCAACCGTTCAAGAATTCACCATTCCCGTTTCGCCTCCCTAGTCTGCAATGAAGTTCTGCACCACCTCCATGAACTCCTCTGGCTCTTCCATATGCGGCATATGACTTGATTCGGCAAACCGAACCCACTTCACCTTCTTGATATTCTTGAAGAAAGGCTCGACGACCTCATCCTGTGCCTCATCGTACCGTCCATTGATGAGAAGAGTCGGAACTTCGATCTTATGGACTTCGTCCACAACGCTCCAAGTCTTCAAAGTTCCACTAACAAAGAACTCAGATGGGCCATTCCTGCTAACATTAGCTGTGCTCTAGAAATCGACGAATCTTGACATGGGCGAGTCAACATGAATGGGGGAAGACACTCACATAGTCCCGTAGACCGTATTATCTTTCTTCAGCTCCTCAAAACTGTCCAATAAGTCCTGGGGAAATGGGATCCTACAGACATGTTTCTGATAGAACACCATAACCGCTGCCTCATACTCTTCCGTGTCGGTCTTTCCCTCCCGCTCGCATCTCTCCAAAACCTCTTGGACATCTTCCGGTAAGCCTCTCTTCAGCCTCTCAGCTGTCTTAACCCACTACGAAATCTTCAGCATCTGTCTCTCCTGCCAATCCCACCATCAAGGTGCTCTTGAAAAAGAAAAGAAAGAGTATTTCAGAGTGACAAAGGATAAAACTCACAAGCTCCATACTCGCCGGACTATCCGCAATAATCAACTTTCTCAGTCCCTTAGGCCTGTTGATAGCATGCATAGCTCCCAGCATGCCACCCCAACTCTGACCCAGCACATCATACTTCTGGATCCCCAACTTCTCAACCAAATTATCCAACTCGTTTAGGAACAATTTCGGAGTCCAGAATTTCTTTGGCTCAGGCTGCGAAGGCAGATGCGTGGACTTGCCGCAGCCGAGCTGGTCGTAGACGATGACTGGCGTAGAAGTGTTTGCGGTCACGGACTGGAGGGCAAGCAGATAGTTGTGGCTGACACCTGGACCGCCATGAAGACAGATGAGAGGCGTACTGGTTGGAGTGAGTGTTCCAAAGAGTTTGTACCACTGACAATTGTTAGGTTCGACTCATGAGACGTGAATTTTGGACATTTTATAACTTGTCAAAGACAAGCTCAGATGAGTGATGAGTAGGGAGGATGTATGAGAAGTGTTACCAACAGTCTTACACGGCCCCTCAACGCCCTCGACGTGAAACTCAATCTCACCCTCAGAAGTCGGAATTTCCTTCATCTTGCCAAGTTGCCAAGGACGAAATGTAAACAGAAAGTCAATGTGTCACGAATAAGTGACGACATCATGTTGATGCACAAGTGGGGGATTATATACCGCAAAGGAAAAGGTGGCGTAAGTACCTTCCTAATCGAGAAAGCAGCATGCTAACCAATCGAGAGATTGAAAGCACGACTTACGCGGCTCACTCAGAACTTTAATTGACTTCTAGGAAATCAAATGAAAGGTATCGAAGACATGGAATTCGCTAAACTCGTCTAGGTATGCGGTGTGTAGCTGTGTCTGGGGATTGGCTTGGCTGGCATCAGCATGAGGGAGCTTCAAAATTCGACGGCCTCATCTACATCGCTCGCTTCATTTACGCGGCAGCTGAACTTCTAGCCTTGCGACCTTTCTGACCCCAGATGGCGTGTTCAAGTCATGGGTAAGAGCGAGAACGGAGGACTGAGGACTGAAGAAAAGCTTTGATCATCACCATAGCGCTTTTGGCAATAAGTCTTCGTAGCATGCTCTGGATTGTCCTCGTCGTCTGCCCACTCAAACAAATACCGCAAACTCCTTCGCTGTGTGGAATAAGTCTACAAACGCCAAAGAAATGGTATCACCGTACAATCGCTGCAATATGCTAGCTTCCTTTTGACGACCAAGAATTGAATGCAATATGCTGGCTCAACCGAGAACGGCTTCCAGAGCCCATGTTCAATATAACGGGCGAATCACAACCGACCAGGTGTGTTCTCTTTGTCTGCTCCCAATGCCTGTGCTCTTCTCTTTTCTGCTTGTTTCTTCTCCAGTCTGGCCCGGGCCGCTGCTGCACGCTCTGGTGGGATAGGGTTCCTCATTCTCGAGCTGTTCAAATTCGAGACGCGACTTGAGGCCAAGTTCGCATTTTGTTGAGAGTTGATATTGCCGTTAGCTTTTTGCCTCGAAAGTTCGTTTGAGACTCGCGGTTTGACTACAGCTGCCTCTGGGGGGTTTGAAGCAATGTTGAACATGGAAGAGCCAGGACTTTGATGACAGTTTCTCTCGTGAATAGCTCGGCTATTATATAGCGGAAGAGATGGCTCCGGAAAAGGTTGATGGATCTCTGGCGAATCCATAGAGAGATTTGAGAAGCGATTTGTCAGGGGAGTCAGTGGCCCAAGGGGTGTGTGCTGTACTGGTCCAGATCGTTGGAATGGAGTAGGTTCACCATTGCCTATATTGGCCATTTCTGACAGAACGGGGTGAGAGGAGCGGTGCATGGGCGATCCAGTAGGAGTTTCGGATCGGGACGTTTTGTAGGGCATAAGGACCTTAGATGGTCGAGAGACAGATTGGCTCGAGATAGGGATTTGACTTTCTCTCGCTTGGAGAACCTCAGCACTTGGACCCGGCTTTGTAGCGCAGCTAGAAGCATCGAGCCGCCTCTCTTTGGGCAACTTCGAAGATGCTGTATCCTGCGTGTCTTGACTCTGCCTGTCTTTCAGGTTTGCAATTTGCTCCTGTAGCTGGGCGACCGTCCGATCATGATCAGCGGTCTTCTCCTGAAGTAACCTCTGAAATTCCGCTGCGTTCGTGTCAGCACCACGCAAGGATGCTATTTCCTTCTTCAAAACCACCACTTGCTCATGTCGCTTCTTCAACAAGTGTTCTGCATCGCGGCGTTGTGCTTTTGCTTGTTCCTTTAACCTGTCATAATCATTTTGAAGATTTTGAACGATCTCGTCTCTTCTCTGACGCTTCTCATCATATGACTGTCGCTTTTGCTCGCACTTCTCCAGATGCTT
Source organism: Cadophora luteo-olivacea (assembly GCA_026120085.1). Taxonomy (NCBI): domain Eukaryota; kingdom Fungi; phylum Ascomycota; class Leotiomycetes; order Helotiales; family Ploettnerulaceae; genus Cadophora; species Cadophora luteo-olivacea. The sequence goes on along the minus strand of JALRMC010000052.1, from coordinate 131,324 downwards.
CTCAAGCCGCAAATCAGCATGAAGGAGCTGCTGGGCGAGTCTGCTATTCTCGTCCTGAAGCTTCTGGACCGACTTTTCGGCGGCTGACAAAGATTGTCGAAGACTGGAAAGCTCGTCCTTCATTGGAGCCATTGTCTTCAATTGCTCATGTAATCTCTTCATTTCGCGTTGGGTATCGATATTCGCCTCCTCCGATTGGCGAGATGCTCGCCGATTTCTTGCATGCTTGCTTGGGCTACTTTGATCGTCGTCGCCCCCCTCGAGAGCCGCTCGAAATTCCTCAACTTGGGCTTTATACTGAACTCCTAAAGCTGCCTGTCGTGCAAGCTCCTTTACCAATTCTGGCGCGTCATCACCATTGCCGTCTTTGCCTGATAGAGTGATCCGAGCAGACAATTCAAACATCTTGTCTTCCATATCTTTGACTTGCTTTTGCGCATCGAGCAGCTTTTTGGCAAGCTCGATATTCTGCGCATCTTTGTGCTTCGCATATGATTTCGCAAGTTCCTTGTACGCAAGCACTTTCTTCATCTCCAAAAGAGCGTTTTCGTGGTATTGTTGATATTCGGCCTTCCAAAATTTGCCAGACTGCGAACGAGGATATTTTAAGTCGACGGTCATTTCCAAGTCCGTGTTGTCGTCGTCCTCAGGGTGTGACGAAACACCTTTACTACTCTGCTGTGACTTTGTAGACTTAATGGGCTCCGTTTTAGGCTTGGTTTCTGTTGATGCTTGAGACTTCCTAGACTCTGATTCAAGTTCTAATGAAGGTCGTACTGTTTCAACCTTCGGCGTCTCCTCTCTGACTTTCTCCAAGGCACGCGTGAGAGATGTCTTCCGTGTCGCATGTTTTGATGCTTCTACTCCATGGGAGAATGGGGTTGAGCCTTTGTTTTCGCCATCATCTGATAAGCGGCTTCGTCTGGCGACTCTCCCACCAGCAGTCTTCTTGTCCACATCGTTGTCCACCACTTCGTTGCCAAATGATACAGTCTTGCGTCGCATCGTCGCAGTTCCAGGGGTAAGAAGAATTCCGGGAGGTTTACTTGGGGAGAAGTTCCGTGGCTGGAAGTCCCTGGCATTTTTGTCGGCTTCGGCTTCTGCTTCAGGTTCCATCTCGATTTCGTAGATAGTATCGTCTTGTGGAGCGGGCGCTCCAAAAATGGCACTCTTCAAAGCGCGAGCAGCAAAAACTGGAGCAGGAGTCTCGGGGGGTTCTCGATCTGGGTATTCATCTGGAAATTCGTGAGTTCTGGTTTCAGTCAATCCAAACGCGATTTGCCTTACCGTCGACGCGACTCCCCTCTGCTGGGCGACCTAACCACCAATTGAGCATTGTTACGACCGTGTCACTCAGATCGTTTTATTTGAATTTTCCGCCATGCAATGTACCCAAGATCAAGGCTTGTTGGTCTGTGCGCGCGTACGTTCTTGTAATGTTGTCAAATTTGATGATGCCACGATGAAAGCTCGAAGGTTTGTTGACATTCAAACGATAGTCGCGACACCCTTGCGTAGGTAGCTGGGTAGGGTAGGTAAGGTAAGGGACCTATTTGCAAGGAAATGGCGGGCCAGTCCCGCTTTTAGCGTCATGACGGACAAAAGTCGGTCCGCTTCAGCTTACAGAACGCGACCGCGTCTCGGTATAAGTACTTCGAGGCCCGAAAACCACAATGAGTCCTTAACACTCATTGGTAAGGTTCGATTTACTTGAAGGACATTTGCCCGATAATCTAACACTTGCTCATAGTACGTAGTCATGAAACGGAAGAAGGCCGAACTTGCGGATCTGCGAGCAGAAGATGAACCATCGTTGAAGAGAACTCGGTCAACAAGAGGGACACTGAATGGAGCAACCAAGCTCCAGAATACTGGGCAGGAAGTGAAGCCAGCAAACAAGGAAACTCCCCCCAATGATGAAGAAACATCTGACCGTTTGGAAGTCGACAATGTAGATGGGGAAGAAGATGATGATTTGGAGAATGACACCTCTGACAACGTGGCCGTGGTGGCCAGCCCAAGGAAATCTGCACAAAGAACTCCAAATAAAGCTTCTGCTTCAGTCACTAATGGGACGACGCCGAAGAAACAATCGCTTGGGCAGAAGCTCTTTGCAACGCCAATGAGGACGAACGAAAACGGAGACGAGAACGATACCCCGAGGATTGAACGCAATGCGAATCGCTCAGCTAGGAGGAAAAGCACAAGAAATCTCATCGAGAGAACGATCCTCGGAAACACAAGTGACAACGATGAAGAGTATGAGGATATTGCTCAGCAAATCTACGACTCTGAGGAGGATGGCATGGGTCAAGCTACCGATGTAGACATTGGCGAAGCCAGGGACGACACCACTGTTCCAGAATCCCCCTCCAAGCGGGGGAGAAAGAAGGGCTCAAAGGTTCAACGAAGATCGCCAACTCCACCTCAAGACCTGACAGCCCACGAAATATACTTCTTTCAGAATCGTGGTGGCCGGCCCAAGACCTCAAACAATAATCTGTCCTCGTTGGCACTGCTTGATCATGAAGAGTACTTTACTCGCGTGCGAACTTTGAAGGATCCTCATGCAGACGACATCAAATTCCTGGAAAAGCTACATGCAGAGTCCTTCAATCAGTGGCAATTCGAATTGAGTCAAGATTTCAGTATTTGTGCTTTCGGCTGGGGCTCAAAACGATCCCTGCTGATGCAATTCGCAGACCACATCTACAAATCACAAACAGACCATGCCAATGCGAAGATAGTTATCGTTAACGGCTATGTTAAGAACTTGACTATTAAAGATGTCTTGAATGCTGTTGCATCCGCGATTGCTGAGCACGGGCATAAACTGGGCTCGCAGCCTGCTGAGATGCTTGAAAATCTTGTCGCTTTGCTCGAGCAAGACAAATCTCGAGATTTAACTCTCATAATCCACTCAATTGATCGAGTTCCGCTTCGTAAGTCTGCCACGCAGACCATCCTCTCTCGTCTCAGCGCACATCCTCAAATTCACTTGATTGCCTCAGCCGATCATCCCTCATTTCCACTTCTCTGGGATAGCTCGCTTCGGTCAGCATACAATTTCTTGTTTCATGACTGCACGACATTTCAGCCTTACACTTCTGAAGTCGACACTGTAGACGAGGTCCACGACTTACTAGGGAGAAGTGGAAGGAGAGTCGGTGGCAAGGAAGGCGTGAGCTTTGTGTTGAAGAGTCTACCAGAGAATGCCAAAAATCTATTCAGGGTGCTGATTGGAGAACAATTGGTAGCAATGGACGAAGATTCAGGCGCAATGTTGGATGGAGAAGAAGGCGAAGATGGCATCGATCTACGGACTGGGAATTATAGAAAGGCCGAAGTGGGTGTAGAATACAGAGTGCTGTATCAGAAAGCCGTCGAGGAATTCATCTGCAGTAATGAGATGAATTTCAGGACACTGCTGAAAGAGTATGTTCCCGCGGATTCCACATGACAACGCTGACTAACTCTGGCAGATTTCATGACCATCAGATGATACAGAGCCGAAAAGATGGATTGGGTACTGAGATTCTTTCTGTACCATTTCGGAAGGAGGAGCTGGAGACTATATTAGAAGACATCGCCTCCTAATCAGGCGGTTGAATAGCATTGTGCAGTATTTTCTGGAGCATCAAGCATGGCGTTGGCAATGGGTAGCATTTGTAGACATAGGAAACCAGAATACCAATGAAGCGATGAATAAACATTAAGAACAGTTTCATTCCTGCTAAGTTCGATTATTACTTTTCGTCAGAAGCCAGACGTTCCACGTGACAAGGCTCTTAATTTTGGACGGATTCCGTTTCCCAGCCTTGCGACACTTTTTGTGACACAAACATCCCGCAACCACGAATGCTGCAAGGAGTCTGCAAAGCAATAAAATGCGCAATTATGGCGAAGAAATTTCCCAAAGATCCTCTGATTGTAGTGCTCGGTGCGACTGGCACAGGAAAATCTCAGGTATGACACTTCTCCCGCTCTTTACTCATCGATTCCTGCTCACAGTTATACACAGCTTGCAGTCGACTTGGCCAGGCGCTTCAACGGCGAGATTATCAACGGTGATGCCATGCAAATGTACGATGGTCTCCCAATAATAACGAATAAGATCACTGGAGAGGACCAGCAGGGCGTTCCGCACCACCTACTCGGTTTCATTGCGCTCGACGAGGAACCATGGCGTGTAGGCTTGTTTAAGCAGAAAGCGGGACAGATTATCAAAGAAATTCGATCCAGAGGACGACTGCCGATTCTGGTTGGTGGGACACATTACTATACGCAGTCCTTACTCTTCGACGAGACTTTGGATCAGACGTGTCCGCCTGAAGAGGATCAGATTCAGTATGGCTACTCGAATAAGGAAATGGCCGAGAAATTCCCTATACTCGAAGGGCCTACGGAAGAAATGCTTTCACGCCTACGAGAGGTAGACCCAGTTATGGCAGATAGGTGGCATCCGAAAGACAGACGGAAGATACGTCGATCTTTAGAGATATTCCTCGTCAGTGGAAGAAAAGCATCCGATATTTATGCAAAACAGATGGAAGTGAAAGCTGCCACAAAATTATCAAATACGGCCAAGGAGTCTATGGCTCCGCCTCTAGTTGACAGCGGGTCCGTGCTTCTGTTCTGGGTGTATGCAGAGTCTGAGATCTTGAAGAAGCGTCTCGACGCTAGGATCGACAAGATGCTGGGTTCTGGGCTCCTTGATGAGGTCAAATCCATGGAAAGTTTCTTGCAGAAGCAAGCGATCTCCGGTGTCGAAATTGATCGCACAAGAGGCATCTGGGTGTCAATCGGCTACAAAGAGTTCGAGCCGTATCTCAAAATGCTCAATTCAGTAAGTGCCTCAGCATCTGAGGTACAAAAATCCTACGAGTTGTCAGTCGAGCAAACAAAATCAGCTACACGTCAATATGCAAAGCAACAAGTTCGTTGGATCCGTCTGAAGCTAATTCCGGCACTTGCAGAGGTCGATGCCCAGGAAAGGCTCTACCTCATGGATGGCAGTGATGTCTCCCGATTTTCAGAGACCGTTTCTCAGCCTGCCATTGAGATTTCGAAATCGTTTTTGGAAGCTAACGAGCGGATACCGCCGCATGAGGTGTGTGCTGCTGCTGCCCAGATATTGAATCTAGACGAGCCTGTTGAGCCCAAGGACACGAACTTTCGCCAATCATGTGAGCTATGCCACACTGTGGTTATCACAGAAGCTCAATGGCAAATACATCTGAAGAGTCGCCGCCACCGAGCGCTTGTCAAGAAGAAGCAGAAGAATGAAAGAAGCGGTAGGTTCCGCCCTCCGCCTAGTGGCAGCATATCAGAATCAGATACTCCCTGAATGAATACTTGAGAAGATCATACCTTCTTGGTTGTCATTTCAGCCTGCTACTGTTTTCACGGATGTCGACATTCATGTTCTACTGCAACAGTTCGACGTGAGCGTGGGCATCTCCCACGGGGATTTACGGCCAATGCGACACGCAGCTACTCTTAGTAGGTCTATAAATTCTTAGAACCCTGTTTATCTACCAAGTCTGTATGTAATCTTACTTTTGGTTCCTCGTATCGGCTCACACCATTCTGCTACCTGCCGTGGTTGCTCGCGCCGTCCTTCATCGACCTCGACTCCCACATGCCGTCAGTCTCTTTCGCCTTCTGGTTTACACTCTCCATATCAAAACCTGCCAATAGCTTGTACGCCCTACCAACCTCTTCTAATTCCACGCTCCCGATCACATCGTCTATATTCTCAAATCCATCAGGTGCCCGCTCGTGAGCCAGCTGCAGTACATGATCCGGCCCATTCGCGCGATTGGCAAAACAGATCTTGGCTGTAGGTGGCAGTCTCTCATTTTGATACCTAGTCAAAGCAGCTGGGATATTCGTCTCCTGCTGCAGAGCAGAAGAGAGGGCCACTGAATCGAGAATGGCTTGGCTTGCTCCGTTCGAGCCAACTGTACTTCGTTAGATATCTATTCATAATTTTCCGGTACCATCACGTACTTGGGTAAAGAGGATGCGCTGCATCTCCCAAAAGCGTCAGCCTGCCGAAGCTCCACCTATCAACAGGAGTACGATCGCACATTGGAAACTCGGCAACGACTTCGGTCTCTTCAATCAGATCTGGAATACTCAGAAAGCCAAACGTCCAGCTCTGAAATTGACTTGCGAAGCGATCTTTCGAGACAGTTTTTCCCCAATCAGCAACAGGGGGCGTCAAATCTGGATCGTCTTTACTCCTGACTCTCAATTCCGCTATCCAGTTCACCAGAGACTTTCCTTCCTTCTCTGCCTGTCGACCCACAGGATACGCTATGAATTTTTGATCGGCGTGGCCAGCCCACACCATTGAGCGTCCCGTGAGGAATGGTTCTCGCAGAGAGACACCTCTCCAGAGCAAGCGTCCGGAGAAATTCGGGGGTCCTTCATTAGGATACAGCAGTCTTCGAGCAGCCGAGTTGATGCCATCACAAGCAATCAGAATATCGGAAGCTCTTTCTGGAATCTCGGCTGGTACAGCTGGATCCGTTTTCCTGGTGAACCTCGCGGTGATACTCTTCTCATCTTGGTCAAATGAAGTAAACACATGGTCCATAACCACACATTCTTCCCCAAGTCTCTCCTTCACAGCACCAAGCAATAGGGCATGTAACATGCCTCTATGCACCGACAATTGCGGGACGAGGTATCCAGCTTTTTGGCCCCTCGGCTCACCGATTACAAAATTTCCATGTCGATTATAGTACTTTAGCTCCTCGGTCTTGATACCGATTTCTTCCAATCCAGGCAAAAGACCCAGATTCCGTAGGACCAGCACAGCCGAGGGTTGCAAATTGATCCCTGATCCGATTGCTGCAAGAGTCCGTGATGATTCAAAAATGGTTAAGTTTTTGATTCCCACGAAGTGAAGTTGGAGGGCAAGCACGAGACCGCCAATTCCTCCGCCAATGATGGTCACGGTGACCTGAGAATTCGAGGGTGTCATCTCGCAGAATTGGAAGTTGGATGTATCAGAATTTTCAATTGACTTTACATTTCCGGGTGAGATGAGGGGGATCCCCGACAGCGGAGATGTGGGGTTAGACTTTTCGCATAGCCTGTAGCGCCAGGCTACGGCAGTGACAGCACGGGAGTTGATCGTACCTGACAGAGATCTACAGGCTAGAACCAAATCTATGTCAAGAGATGTTCTAGGAACTTAAAATTCTCACTTCTTCCCACCAAATCTTCAAGTCCCTCAGCCACCAAGTTTGTCCTACTTTTGTGAAGTATGGATCATAGTATGGATTATCCTCAGCCCATACTTTGACCTAATTCTGTTCAACACGAGATCTCGTGGACTTAGCAACGTCCGCGAAGGCAGCAGTGACATGAGCAGCAGACTTAGGCCACATTTCGGGAAGGACGGCAACTTCACTGAAAGTCTTTTCCTTGGTATCATAACCGCTTCCCGAGCCATTAATAAGATTATCATACAGTCCAATTCTCAACTTCTAATCAATTCACAAACCTCAGTTCGCTTCCTCGATCTGATTATCGCTGCCCAAAACGACCTTCAACGAGCACTTGTCCACACCGAAAAGCGTCCGGATCGGCTGCTGCTTATGTCTCTCCTTCCGGTCCAGAAGAAGACCAATGACCGCTTGTTTGAAGTTCTTGCCGAGGTCTTGCTCCCAATCGAACTCTGGATTCAGCGTCGAGGCAAACACTCTCATTGTAGAAACAGGTATGTTCATCATCTTGCAAACATCCTCCGGAGTTACCAAATTTTCCATCTTCGTGATGAAGTCCGCACTCATGACCTCGTTGAACTGCTTCATACCTACTAGCTGAGCTACTGCTTGGGATCCAGATGCATTCTCAGGGTTAGCATCGAGTTCAAGGGCAGGTCTCTTCTCGCCCGTCAAGATTTCGGTCACGAATCCTTCATCGAGGGGCTCAATATCGTCACCGAACTCTCCTCTCTTGCCAACCTGCCAAGGCACTCTTTGCTTCTCTGCATCGCTGATGACCTGCTGTTTAAAGTCTTTACGCACAGTCTTGGTTGCTTCGTCCAATCCGCTCATGTCATCGGAGTGGGTATCGAGCAGACCTTGGTATGTCTTCGCATTCTGCATGACGACTTTGTCTTCTGGCACGCCCCAGCTTTTGGCAATGTCCTTGAATTTAGCCACGACATTCAAGCATGATTCATTGATAGCTGCGTCGTCATTTTCCCGGCAGGCTTTCGCGGCAGCTTGCTTGAGCTCCTTGAAAACGGCAGAGCGCTTAAGATAGACGCTTGTTACAACGATATCGTCTTCTTCGCGACGCTTACCAGTAGAGATAATGTGTCGAAGGTACCGCATCATCTTTTGGTAGGATTGACTTTGCTTTTCGAGCTTTGGAGGGAGCGCGTCCAGAAGACGACCGGCGATTGCTTCTCTGTTGGTATCGGTCTGTATCATCTTGATGAAAATGGTCACAAATGTTCTGGAATGAACAAGTTGTATATTGCGAAGCTTGCAGTACTTAATCATCCAGTCTCCTCGGGACTTTTTGATACTTTCGGTCGATTCGTTCTTCGTGATGATCGCAATGAGTGCCTTGTCAAGAAGTCTTTCCAGGTTGAGGTTGAATTGCTCTTGAGGCCATCCACTGAAGGGATACAGTCTGACAACGGACTCATACCAACTCCATGCCACGCCCGTCGTCGGGATGTCGAACTTCGGCTCCTGGCCAAGCAATTGCCAGATCATGCTCATAGGACGAACTCCAGAGCCGGCAGTTGTGAGAAGGTTACCAAATAGTCCGCGCATGAGCTTCGTGATGGTGTCTTCAGCATTGATGGTACGTGCTGGGGCACTTGTTTTTCTTGCAGCAAGCATTCGCATTGCCGCCATTAAGAGGGCACTCATTAATTGACCAGTCTCGGGGCTTCCTGTGATGATCGGCAAGTCAGCAATTACCCATGTACTCTCGTGTTTTGATAGGTGGTGGAAGTAAAGTAATCCCTGAAGCATTCAATTTGGAAGGATTAAGGTCGATCTCAAAGAACGTACCAGCTTGCATGTTGTGCTCTCTGGAAGAGACTGCCTGACTCAATGTGTCTCTCATCATAATACGCAACGCGGCGATGTGGCTTTCGTTACACTTGTCCATCCATCGAACTTTGAACGGGGATTCGAGATTCACAAACTCATCCCAGCAGACCCATGCTAGCATGGAACCCGTTCCACGCTCCTGGGAAAGATATGGTAGAGCCAGAATCGGGTGTGTCGGTCCAAGCTGGTGCTTGAGAGGTCCGTTGTGGTTCGCTTGTGACTGTTCCATGATGATTCCTGCATCGAATCCCTCAAGGAAGAGTACTCTTGAGTCCAGATCACAGCAATTATCAACTTTCAGAGAGTTGCTCTTCAAGTTTCCCAGAAGTTCCTGGTAATGCGAAGTTTCGATGTTCAGGAGCATCACTCCCATGTCGGCTGCCTTTGTCTCGAGAAGTCCAGCCAAAGTCTCAAACGTCATGGACTTTACAGCGTCTACGTTGTTTGAAATGGCTGCTTGGCGCTGTAGTCTCTGTAATTATCGGAAAGTCAACAATTTCTCATGTGCTCAAGTCTCGTAAATACTCTGCGAGTGAAGATGGGAAAGGAGGAGCGGGACGGGGGTGAAGAGTTGGGGAATGGGTACTGCCCGAGTAACGTACCTGGATGTCATGTGTTCTCTTTGAAGTCGTCTGAGAAGACATCATGTTGCTCAACAGTGTAATGATCAACTCGAGACTCTTTTGGTAGATCTTGTTCTTTCGTCTGAGATCTCCAAGCATATCGTTTTTCTTCATGATAGATTCCGGGTCGGTTAAATCATACTCCTTCAAAAATTTGATGTACGCGGTTCTCAGTGGAGCTGTCCCATCATTGACCTTCTTGGACAGAGAGGATATTAACGCCCGTGAGAGTTCCGTAAGATCCTTTTGGCTGAGAAGGACTTGTAATTGAGGCACAATTGCAGATACGTCATACTGCAAAGTTTGTAATTGCTCGAAAGAAAGACTCTCGAATAGACTTTTGAGGTCCTCGGGCTTGACAATGGAACCTGAGTATGGAAGCAGAACGGTGTTGTGTTCACGGAGGTTGATCAATCTCTTGGCTCTACTGTCGAGCAAGAACTCTAGTCCAATATCCTCGACTGTGCTTGTGACATCTGCACCAAAGTCTAATTTGGAAGTGTTTAGATGGGTTTGGTTGGAAATACCACGATAGAAGTAGAACTTCTCGGAGATTTGTACTAGAACCAAGGATTGTGGACCGGCCAGTGCCGTGACTGCGTTGATATTGACCAGATCTAGCAGTTTTGTGACATCAGAGCCTGCTTCTGGTGCGTCCGGAGCCATCTGAATGACGAATACTGCATTTAATCTCCATTGTGAAGCCAGATTTCGGGCATTATCCGTCATTCGCTCATCAACGAAGACGACTGCAGTCTCGAAGCTTTCATAGTATGCTCGAAGAGCTACGTCGTCGGAGAATGGCACGTTCTGTGGTGCTTTTCCTGTGGCCAGTAGTAAAGGACCTTCCAGTCGAGCACCAAATATGCATGGTAGTACAACATTTGAAGGATTGCTTTTCGAGGCAAGATTTCCGTCATGAAAAAATTCCAAACCCGTACCAAACTGTATGACCTGCGTGGTATCATTGTTCTTCTTGGCACGAAGTACCGATGCACTAGTCAAGAAGACTACATTTGGTTTCTTTAGGATTGGAGGGGCTTTCGTCATGACCAATTTCATTGGTGCGATTGATTCTGATGCTGGGACTGTAGCTTGGAAGAGTCAGCACTGTCCTCATAGCGGGTGATTCTTCAAAACGACTCACTGTGAGAATTGACATTGACAGGGTCAGGAATTGTCCATTCCGCACGCTGTATGGCTTCGTTGAAGGACGCACTTTCCAACACAGCGCCTGAGCACATCTTATTCAAGTCGGTGGTGGGAGTTGGCACAATTGAGCAGACAAGGAAGCTGCCTTCCCGCTTGAACACAACAGGGGAACATATTGTCGCCTCTCCAATTGATGCTGCATCGAGTGGAACCGGGACAATGTAGAGAGCCTCAGACAATTAGCATGAGCATATCCTTTGGGGAATAGAAAGGCAGGACCTACTTTATCCGCGTGGTTCGCAACCATTACGACAGGGTTCCTCGCCTGAAATCTGGTCAACTTAGTGTATCTATGCAAGAATGGTCAGTATTGTTGCTTCATAACGTCAAGTGTTCTAAAGATGCTTTGGAAGTTATGCAGGTATAGGAAATCTGCCTTGATACCATCGGGGTAAAGGGGGCACTCAACTGGAAACCAGAAACAAAAACAGCAAATTCCTTGCCGGACTGTAATTGTTCGCTGATCTTCATGTAATGAAGAAGGTCTGTTCCTTCGTTCTTATCTCCGCTATGACTGATTCCCGGGAACGTATTGATTGCGCTATAGCATGTTGTCTTGCACGTTGAATCTGCAACGCATAGATCGTAGTAGGTAGGGTACCGCTCAGATACCGCGAGGATGGCGATCTTGTCTGACTCAATAGGGACCTGGAATGTGGACGCCGGAGATTGCATAACGGTGTACTCATCATTGAATATACCTACAAAGGATGTCAATAAATGATGCCGCAGGCCGCAGGAAAGGACGTCTTATTATGAGTCTCATGAGAACTTTGTGACTGGGGCATGGGGAAAGCAACTTACGCAACTGGTTAGAAAACTTGGTCATGCGTGTCTGTAGACTTTGACCGATTTCTCCCAAGTCGACAGCTTTAAAGAAATGATCTTCTGCGAAGGATGAAATGTCGATCTCATCGATACCAGAGGCTGTCCGGCAGAGCAGTAGCTTTTCTGGGCTATCAACTTGTCAGCATGCTTGGAAATCATTTCCCGGAGGACCACTGAACTGAGGCTTGCAGGCACAGGCCAAACTTTGCCATTGACATTACATGCTTCATCGTGCCATGAAGAGAATAGGTAGGCGCGGTAGGGTGACTTACCTGAATGGATGTGCTGACCCTACTGGGAGTTCCTCCAAAAGAGTCACGATCTGGGCCTTGGTGGTGACCAAAGGGTCAAAGTAGATCTTACTGATCTTCTCCATGGTGGTTCGTTGTAGATTTCGTACTTTGTAATGAGGGAGCAGTTTGCTTTTAAGCTGCTGAGCGAAATGGGGCTCTGCCTAAAAGAGCTCGGGAAGGTGCGTCACAAACCAGTTGAGTCATTCCCCGACCAATAACGATTGGCGCGAAAAGCTTACCAGGAATGGAATAATGATTTGAACAGTGAATGGGTTCTGAAGTTGATTACCTCTCAGACGTTGAATGGAGGCACAGCTTCTCAGCTTCGATTCAGCTTCATGAGTCTTACGGCAAGCGGCAAAGTCCCTGTGAGCATGCTTAAGCGAAGCCGCAGGGCTTTTGTTTACATCCACAATCAGTATTAGATAAGTTGGACAAAGGACTCTTCATACCTTCAAATATTGGGTCTAGATGATTTAGGTGAAATCGATAAGATGATCGACACACTCTTTATCAAGTACAACTGAGCTGTACTCGGATTCATAGCAAGTTCTTTGCAAGTTTTCATCTCAACAGAGAAGCTTGTTCCCTCCAAGTATTCCAGAGGAATTCAAGATTTTGCGTCTTGTGAGCTACCCCCTCTGATTATATTTTCGCATTTCCACTTGCTGATGTCTCTTTTGATTCTTTCATCACCAGCCGAAGCGTGGATAAAAGATAAGTGCACTCTAATTCCGAGAGCTACTTTTGAAACATAACAATCTGGACTCCCTGGCTACGGAATGTCTATATTGAAGGACCAATATATACGGACCTTGTATATCCCTACTTCTACAGTTCTGCTTGCCTGTCTCAACATCCCCCTCTCTCAATATCTCGCGTGGGCTTGACGAGCTCAGTGAAGCACCGACGCCAAGTGGCAGATTAGGGCAAGCAAGCTTATTCCAAGCAAGTATCCTCTAGATTTCGCTCTTAATCGTTAATGTATACAACGATGATCTGCCATTCTTTTCGATTTACTGTGCGCCATTTTTCTGGCACTTTAGTCGCGACATTTCTCTATCCTCCGGATCAATCTATTCGAACACCAGCCAATTGGGGTATACTTGCGACTTTTTATCATGCTTGAGCAATTGCAACCTTGGTATTTGGCGCAGCCATTTAGCCAGATTCACTTGCATGCATGGCTGTGTTGTACCCCTGCTAAAAAGACTCCTTCCAAGAGATGCCCCTCCTGGAAAGATGCTTGGTTCATCTCAAACCAGATCCGGATGATGTTTAATATAGGAATGCAAGGATCGACTTTTTGATTTTCCCACCCCCATGCGTCGTCAAGAAAAATTGAGTTTCTTCTTTGACCATGTTTTCAATGCGGTCCTCATCGATATATATGAAGATCTTTTGGTACGCGCCTCCTAAGCGCTGGTCAAGGTGGCTCTGCATGCTGCAGGGGCCTGTGAAGTGGCTGCATTGCCCTGTTTCAGGAACAGCTGCGTCTTGCGCTTCTGGACTTATTCCCAATATCATCCGAAATATTTCCGTATAGCTTCTATTTGTTTTGCCATTCTATTTATTCTTCATTCTTGTCTCTCTATCTTAAGTTTTCTCCTTTCGATTCATACCTCGCCAGGAGACCGAGATGACTGCTCCAGCATTTATTGATGTCCTTCAAGATGCTCTGAGTCGAGAAGCCGAAGCCGTGACGGCTCTGGGATTTCTCTTCCCAAATACAAGCGTCACAGATCTCATTGGTAACTCCAATTTCACGACCTCGCTACACTGCTCTTTAAAAACCTTGGATTCACTCAATCAAGTCAACGTATCTTGTTTTGAAGCTTGCAGCGATCCGGCGATCATATTCTCCACTTGGCCCAATTTCCATACGTGCTCGTGGTACCCCTCACTGTCGGAAGCGCTTGACGGGCCATTTGTCAGTCTATCTACCAAGGAAGCATTCTCTACCTTGGGGATATTACCAAATCAGTCGAATCTTTCCCTCTCAGTATCTTCTGACATAGCGAGCTGCCTCTCGGACTATTGCGCATCATCTGAGGACTGCCGTAAGTTGGATGCGACATCGCGGTCATGCTCTTTGGAAAACCTTGTCACTACAAATGGGACTTTGTCGACCCTCAACCGGACGAGTGCCATCATGTGTCTTCGAGATAACGTCTGTAGTAGTACGGGTGCAGTGAATGCTGACATTGGTGGAGTAGGGGTAAGATCCCAGATCTGTTATGTTGGGCTTTTCTAATTTCGGACAGGTTATTTCGTCATTACTGGTTCAATACACGCTTTCAATCCTGGCAATCATATCTCACTTCCTTTATTCCCTCCAATATCAGCTTCTTCGAAAGTTGTGGCTCAGAAGTGCTAGAGGAGTGAAGCGAGATGAACAATTGATAATGGCAAAACGAACGATGACACGCCATTTGGAAGCACTCACCAGTGCACTCGCTGAGTTCCAAAAAGCACAATGCTTCTTCTCTGCTACACTTCAAATCGCAGCTATGATCATTCTTCCTCAATACGAAATTGGAGAGGGAAGCAAGGACCAAATCCTGTTGAGGTTGACATCCGCCAACGCCTTCGCTCCAATCATCTTGACGTTGGCCCACATAGATCTCCTTGGTGGCCGAAACTCCAAATATCTACTCTGTTTATCTTTTCTGACATTCTGCCTTGGATCCTCGACATACTGGTTATCATTTCCCACAACCCGCGGTGGGGGGAATTTTTTCGAATACGAGCCACCAGCTGTTCCCATTATATCTTGTAAAAACATTGCCCCATTTGCTCCATGCTACCTTCAAAACCAGTTCTTCCTTTTCTCCCTTTGGAATGGAGAAAATGGAATTTTTTACGCACAACCACAGAAGATTGGACTTGCAGTCTGGATAGTCACTCTGGTCATCCTTATCTACAGGATCCTGTTCACATTCTGTACCTCCGGACACGTTCCACGGCCGTGTCTCCAGCACGTGTTGGTCAGGGTATCGCATTGCTGGAACACAACATTGTATAGCCTCAAGTCTTTGCCGTACATGCGCCGCATTTTGGAAAGGTATAGATCCTTGCCAACCTCAGCAGCCACTCGTGAGCTGCGCCAGAAGATATTGATGTACATGGGGAAGCGGCGAACTTGGGTATATGTACAAATAGCTTTAGGTGCACTGGCACTCATCATGCAGTTGGTGTCGGTGATACAGGTTTTACAGTTCTCATCAAACATCATCTCCACAGAGATGGGCTTTGGACAAATTGTGGCGGTAGGCATTTGGATTCCGGTGCTACTCGAGTATGCCTACCTCGAATTTTGTGAGTTCAGATCCCCGTGAGAATGTGAATGGAAAGATCATTAACAGTATTGATAGCTGGAGCTGCCAAAGGTACGGAGTATCGCTTGAAGCTCCCTTTGGTTGTGACAGAGAAACCTCAGGGTGCTGTCATGACACCTGAGATGACTTCTGGCAGAGGAATTGACTCTTCTGAGATGGATGAGCAGCAACGGAAACACATGCTGGTCTGACATACACTTCGAATACGGGCATCTGGAATATCAAATTCTATCATATTCATTGTTAAAGTTGCGACAAGCTGGTGGCATGTGCCGCCAAATTCTAACCGCCTTTACAGATCACCATATCTACTGCGAACGTCTGATCTGTTCAATCTACCAAACAATGTAACCGTCTGTAAGGATTTGTTGAACTACATGAGAGCGAGTGGAAAGCCCACCACACATTATCGATCAAGCATATGCTTTGGTTTCTTTCTCGCACCAAGCTGAGAACTTGTGGGCCATTCCGCTGCCACCGTCCTTCTCACTCTTCAACGCAATGAGAAGGTCTTCTCTGGGAGCTGGGTGCCATTTTCCCCATGGAACACCATATCTTCCTCCATCGGAGACTGTGATGTCGTTCGATAGTCCTGCCCATAGATTTGAATATGCTCCATAGACAGGAGGGTGCATAGTGATCCTCATAACAATCCGGGCCCACATTGGCGCTTTGTCCCAAATTGCAGTTCTCAAGTTGCCGGGGTTCTGTGCCACACTAATGATATGGTCTTTGGAGACTTGATCGGAAAATTGAGATGCGAGAAACCAGTTCCCTAGTTTTGAGATCCCATAATTGCGTAACTGATCGTTACCTGGAGACGAGAGGTCGACGTCAGTCATGCCACCTTTTGGGGTATTTCCATCAACGGCAGGTGACCCAGCCCAGACAATTCGCGCGGTGTTTGGTGGTCCAGTCTTTGCTGCGGCTTGGATGTATGGCAACAAAAGTTTGGTGAGTAGATAGGGTCCTAATGCGTTCGTTCCCATCACTAAAAGACGGTGCATTTAGTACTTGTACGGGATACTAGCCTTTAGTGTTTCTAGCCAGCACTCACAAAGTTCATAGCCCTGCCTCGTCTTGCTCCCGATCGGTGCAGATCCAATTCCCGCGTTATTCCATAGTACATCAAGCTTGCTTTCCTGAGCTGCAAACTTCTCAACTGCCAGCTTGATGGTAGTCAGATCCGAGAGATCGATAATCAGAGGGTTGACTTTGCCAGCTGTGGAAGAGGCTGTCTCCGAGGTGATAATTTTGATCGCATCTTGAACCTTGGACCTGGATCGGCCAGCCATGTATACTGTTGCACCTTTCGAATACAAAATTTTGACCAACTCGTAACCCAATCCTGCATTACCTCCCGTCACCATGAACACCTTTCCGGATTGGCTAGGAATGTCATCTGCTGTGAAAGTTGGCTGCCCAGGGAACAGCTGACCGAAAAGTGTACCCATATCGACGTTATTTGTGTACTGTCTTGATAATATCTGAAGATCAATAATTTTTGAAGGGGATCATCGACGTTAAAACTGTCCACCGGCGTTCGTTCTTGTGACTCGGCGTTGGACCTATGAGAGTGAACGCCGGCCACACTGTCTAGCGACGCTCACTCAGCACTAAGTTAAACGAAGTCCATACTCCAGGAAATATTTCTACGAGCGCTGGACGTCGCCAAAAGTACTTTTCAGTCGGCATTTGCTACTGTTGAGGTTCCAAGGGCTTCGCGTACTACTTTTCCACCGAAGGCCAGGTCCATGGATACATCGCAAGACTGCGCTCTGCACAGATCCATGCAAGGAATCGCTAATGTGCGGCAATCACTACGAGTTGACTGAAAGCCTATAATGAACCCAAGGGCAAATGCAATCTTATTGTTCGGCGCTAGCCAGCTCAAAGTTGAAATATCACGGATACATGAACGAATATGTTGACTCGAAATGAACGAGAGGAGTTGACAGTCGACAAATTGCATTTTCTTTCGTCCAACCCAAATACCGCAACGTAATGTAATTATTAGTCGTAATTTCGTCTCAAACCAGAAACATTGCACTGCATTCGACGGCCTTACAGACTCCTCCTTCATCAAGTCTAGTCCTGAATTGTAAGATCTTACTCATCACTGATGACTTCAGACTATGCCTCCACCTCTCTTCGACGACCTTCCATTGACGAAACTGAGGGCAACTGTAACGATAAAGCAGCCAAATGTGATCCAGATAAGGGCGGTATCTGCCTGAAGTAGGCGGCATCGGTTTCTGGTATCGTCTTCGAATCTGCGAGCATATTTGTCTGGATTTGTTGTATCGTAATCCTTGTTGAGACTTGGTCTGAAGAGACTGAAATGATCGCGGACGTAATTATCGCTGGAGCAGTCGCCAACTTTGACCTTGATCGCGAAGGCCTTTGCACATTGTCAGAAGACAGAGCAAGCACTGGTCCATGATGAGACTTACTAGTCCACCGGCGAGAAGGAAGAACGCTGCGAAGGCGTCAAGACCCAGCATTATAACACCTTGTAGCCGGTCAAAGAAACAAGCAGCAACACCAACAGCTGCAATGACAATCCCAGCGCCGCCACAGAAACCTCCATAGCCGATCAGAGAAGGTCCACTACCGGGACCATATCCGTTGATAAGGACAACAGCAAGTGCAAGCACGACAGCAGAAATGACTAACTACAAGTACAGTAGATTAGATTCTCGGCTCAATGATCGACTCGTGGTTGAGATAAGGACTACTGACTTGAAAAGCTCGAGCTGCGAGAGTGATCATCATGATGACTAATGTACGATGATCTGTACAATTATGTACGATAGATATAACAATATGTCAATGAGTACACAGACAATAGGATGAATGAAACAAGTGAGGAGGATTCTGGCCCAGGGGATGCTCAATATATAAACACCAGGCAGCGGCGGTGTGGAATAGTGACTCAAGCAGAGTATTGACCAGGGATGGGACTGCCTCCAGGCTGTGATGTTGCTATGCTGATATAAATAAGGCAATAATGGGTCGACCTCACCAACTGTAGCCACTCAGAGGGATGAAATTTCCCCATTACTGTGGTAGCAGCTGCCCTGGGGTAGGATCGCGGCACAGCGTTTCATGGTCTATGACCAGCATCCTGTGACCGCAGCACAACACCATGGCCATATGTTGCCCTGATCTACCGGCAGGCGCTTATCTCACATTTCTCCATGTTCCCATAGTGAATACACGCTCCCGTTCAGGTCAATGCTAAAAGACATGCACACTATGTGACTCGCAACGGCTGTAGCCTCAGACGAAGCATACGAAATTCAACAGCGGAGTAGCAGAGAAGCCAATATTGTAGATGCGGAAAGGAGCTTCGGGTAAATCTGTTTGAACACGAGAAACTTCTCGGCCGATAATAGATAAATTGCTATGACTGTTGGTGACTGAAGATGCAGCATACAGCACAAAACAACAATGAGACGTATAACCCCTAAAGAACCTGCAGAACGTCCCAGCCCAATCCTTCTGCAGGTGGCAGAGTGGCTTCGCCACCACACTGTAAATAACAGCCAGTAGGGTCGGAAAGAGTAGATGATCGTCCACTGGTGCGCCTTGTGGGAAGTTCCCGAGGTGATTTGAACATTTCAGGAGCATTGTCTTGCAGATGGAGGTTGGGAAAAGGGCGGACAGGTGGGGTAAACCAAGGACTGAAGTCCTGCGGAAGAGATAGGCCCTGTAGCGCGATTCGCTAAATCTACTTCGTAGACGAGAAAGATGCTTTTGACGACAAGCATCAGTTGAAGATCAATCAACCAACACAGAAAGTAACATGAATCCTTTATGAACACCGCATCCGACTTTTCGAAGTCGCAGGCTCTCGATTATGAGATCGCCGAGCTCGAACGGCGTTTGGAAGCTGCCAGATGCAAATTGAATGGCAATCAAGTTAGTCAAGCAGCTATATCCAGCCCACCAGGCCCCTCCAAGATCCTTCAAAGTGTTGGTAAGAAAATGCTTTCACGCATGATAGCCCCTTCTGATAATGTTTAGGGCACCTTTCCGCCTCATCTCACCACTTTCTGCTCCTCCTTTCGGACTCCGCCCTCCCACTGGGCTCGTTTGCATTCAGTAGTGGTCTTGAATCTTATCTGGCGCATACTCGTCCCAGCTCATCTTTCCCCGCGTTTCTCAGCTTCTCCCTCTCCTCGTATGCGTCGACTACTCTGCCGTTCGTGCTTGCGGCACATAGAAACGTATTCAACTTGGTGGAACTCGACGATACTCTGGACGCGGCAATAATGTGTACGGTGGGCCATCGGGCGTCTGTTGCGCAAGGAAGAGCTCTACTTTCAATATGGGATCGATCATTCAGCTCTGCACTTCCGACTGGAGCATCAATTACCAGTGTTCAGGCATTGAAGGAATTCACAGTTCTCTTGCGTGGCACATCCTCAACCGCAGTCTTCAATAATTTGCCAACGGCTTCTGCCCATCTCGGTCCATTATTCGGAGCAATTGCTTGTATATTAGGAATGACCCTGGAGCAGACGGCATACGTCTTTATGCTGAGCCATGTAAAAGCCCTGCTGTCAGCTGCTGTAAGAGCAAGTATATTTGGACCGTATCATGCGCAGAAATTGTTAGCAAGTGTGGAGGTTCAGCAAGGCATACAACGGGTCATCGACCAAGAGTGGAATACAAGCATTGAAGACGCTGGCCAGAGCGTGCCGGTCATGGACCTGTGGATTGGGAGACACGAAATGTTGTACTCGAGAATCTTCAATAGCTGAATCAAGGCTTGTCGCCGTACAAATAATGCATTTCAAGATCGCGTCCTTGAGACCTTCCGCAATATTTGCATTCTATGCTACAATCGACCCGACCTGCCCAGTCCCCGGAACGCCGTATGCTAACATTAATCGCTATCACTATCATATGCAACCAGAGGACCAGACGGCACTGTCACTTTGGGCTTC
This sequence comes from Cadophora luteo-olivacea, assembly GCA_026120085.1. Classification (NCBI taxonomy): domain Eukaryota; kingdom Fungi; phylum Ascomycota; class Leotiomycetes; order Helotiales; family Ploettnerulaceae; genus Cadophora; species Cadophora luteo-olivacea. Next base: position 110,983 of record JALRMC010000052.1, on the reverse strand, counting down.
GGTGCCACTGCCTGCGCGCCTTTCAAAGCTGCCAGAGTGCTGTTTGAAAATATACCACTCTCCTCTGCTTCTTCTCTCTCTACCTGATCTGCCTCTATCATCAATCGTTGGTCGGCCTCAATCATTAATCGTTGCTCATCCTCAAGCTCCAGCCCTTGCCTTCCAACTGGATTGACCGCATTTGCACTTCTAGCGAAGTAAATGTCGTCCGGAGCTTCGTAACCAGCCAAGCCAAATCCACCATCGATCTTCTTTCGCTTTCGTGCTTCTGGATCACGACCCTCGATCTCTGCCACAAACTCTGCTGGTAATGCTCTCCGCACTGCCTCTGCTGCCTGCTCCTCAATTCGCCGGACCTCGCGCTTCTGTGCCATAGGATTAGGGTCAGCGCTGGCCCATCGAACATTCAGAATCTCGTTGTGATCGAGCGATTGATGTGCCATAGCTTCTTTCGCAAATTGAGCATTTGCTTCGTTCGAGTATGTGATGAAAGCGACACCTCTTGTGTTGAGAACACGGACTAGGACAAGTCAGAATCGGTCACATGCCATCTGTTGTTGGGGAAAACTAACTGCGCTCAACCTGTCCCCATTCTGCGAAATGCCTGGCCACGACCTCCTCAATATCATCACTAACATGAATTCGCCCAACGTATATTGTGCGATTTTGCCTCATGAAACTTCCTACACCTCCCATGTCGTCTCTGTAGTCCGAATGCTTGTCTCTGCCGAAGACATCTACGTTTGGGTTGAACATGTCGTGGATACCGGGCAACCTATGCAAATACTCGCATTCTTGACCTTTTGGACATATTCCACGCGCGAAGAACAGGCAGAAATAGCTTCCAGTAACCTTGTCTGCTCGTGTGTATCCAGTGTCCTTCGCAACATTGCATCGTCCCGCAGCGGCAGTCTTTGACAAGTACTTGTCTTCGCGATCGCCACCTGACCATTTGTTGTACCATATATTAAAGATCGTACCCGTTTGAGGAGGTGGTTCGGACTTCATCGTCGACGGATCAACCTGAGGTCGCGCTGGACGCTTCTTTTTGCGAATGATCTTCTTCATCTTGCGCTCACCCGTCGTTGCAACATCGCTATTGGTTGTCGTGAGAGCTGTAGATGGTTCCTTTTCATCTGGATCCTGGGGAGCCATCGCGGGAGGGTTTGCTGTCTCGACGTCGGCCATTTCGTTGGTTGGCGCAAACAGTTGCTTTGGTTGAAGTCGAAATCTTAAAAGTCGAAGTCAAAGCTGGGACGCGCCACAGCCCGCCGCTAATAATATGCGCTAGATTTTCACCAGCCACAGAGGTAAGCCGAGAGCTATATTTCTTCCAGATCGCTTTTTAGACTTCTTACTGTGATGGTTCAAATAAGATATTGCTACGACTCAATGTTAGACCCCCAGATACCATGATTTATTCTATAATAACTAGGCTACAACTCTGTAACGCTGTTTGAATTCCGCAGCATGCTTTTGGTGTAAGCGAGCTGCCACCTAGTGAAGTCAACAAGGCTACAGAGGCTGCGCGAAGGTAAGAACTTGACCGGTCTCCTTGAAAAATCCGGTAGATCGAGTCAGTTTGCTCTTTAGAATGTCCTGTGGCTTCTGCCAGTCTATGAAATCTACTCAAGCACATGCCGTCTCGAATCTCAACAACCATGATTGGCGCCAATATGCGAAACTCAAACAGACTACCTCGTTCATAAGCAGCAATATGCATATGTACTAGAGAAGAAAATCAATCAAAAACTGCGGACATGGAAGTGGTTAGATGATCGCTGGTATTGCCATCTAGAACGAAACACATGCAGGAACTCTGCTTGAAGGTTTCTCCTCGAAAAACTGGGATAAGATAATCTCCATCGTGTGAAAGAGCTTCTCTGGTTTCATGTGGCCTGAAGCTAATTGAGACTCGCTGAAGTATATCAGAGGGCCCTGTAACTTGTTACCTTGGCACACTCGCGCTGTCATATTCCAATCAGCGGAGCTTTGGGAACGAAACCCGGGTCTTCTTCATCAAGCAAATGTTGTAACTTCCTAAGACGAAGCCAGTTGCTTGTTTGTGACATGCCTTACCCCATAAGATTGAGTTCGTGGTAAACTTCCGCACTCATTTTGACAGAGAGACTTGTTTGTCAACATGACAGGGATGGGGATAATAGCAACGTCACGAGTCAAGCGAAGAAACTTTACCACTTCACGAACAATATATCTGCCACCAGTCATCATTTATCAGAGTTCGCCTGCAAAATAAGCAACAACAGTGTTGTGAGATTATCATATAGGTTATACACCTGCTGTCAATTTCTCTCTCGGGCAGATTGTCGTTATGGAGGAATATATATAACCAGTTTCGCACACGGAATCCTCGCTCGAATATATTCTTCTTCATCTCTTAAGATGTCTTTAATATGACTGAGTTCTTTTTTATGGCTGATCAAATTTGGCAACGGATACCGAAATGCTTGACATGCTTTCCACTCCCGCCACGGCGATTCAACTGTCCTGGCTTTTTATAAGTATGTCATTGTAGACGGCTGTTATGAGACTCTTCTTCTGAGACCAAGCACTACTTGCCTCTTGAAACATTCATTTTCCCAACTTGTATTCAAATACATTCCTTAATTCAGCATGAGATTCTCAGTTATCTATTTGGGCTTGCCCCTCCTTGCCCAGCTGGTCTCAGCAGCTCCTCACCTAGCGACCAATGAGATTGCTGCTCGCTCGGGTGTTGTGAAGAGAGCAGCTTATACGGATGCTGCTAACACTGGATTTGCAACTCAAAATGGAGGGTATGTAGTAATCCAAGAAAATGATGACGCTACTGACAGGATGGCAGAACAACAGGAGGAGCTGGAGGGGCAGCCATAACTGTCACTACAGCTGCGGAACTCGTTGCAGCACTCAAGGGTGGCACTGCCGCCATCATAGTTGTATCGGGCACCATAACTGGTGCTGAGAACGTTCGGATTGGTTCGAACAAGACCTTAGTCGGACTTAAAGGCTCCAGTATAACGCTCTCCCAGCTTCACTATTTGAGAAAATGATTAAGAAAATCCAGAACTTGTCGGCATTGGACTTTTCGTTAGACAGGCCAAGAATGTCATTATCCGCAATATTGTCAGCGAGAAAGTCCTTGCTGCCAACGGAGACGGGATCGACATCCAGGCTTCTAGCAACGTTTGGGTAGACCATTGCGATCTCTCGTCCGATATGGATCACGGCAAGGACTTCTACGACGGCTTGATGGACGTCAACCACGCTTCTGAATGGGTGACGATATCCAATACACATCTTCATAACCACTACAAAGCATCACTTGTAGGCCACTCAGACAACAACGCAGCCGAAGATAAGGGACATCTTCACGTCACTCAACACAACATGCACTACTCAAACATTGGGAGCCGCATGCCTTCCTTTAGGTTTGGAACTGGTCATATCTACAACTCGTACTTCGAGAATGCAAATACTGGTATCGATACTCGTGACGGAGCCCAAATCCTGGTCCAAAGCAACGTTTGGGAGAATGTACCTCAGCCACTTGGCGCATTTTACAGCGACATCACAGGGTAACAAATATCGGAATCTTTGGAGAGACATAGCTAACAACGACAGGTTTGCGAATGCCTTCGACAACGATTTTGGAATTGGTAACAATAGTGCCCCGGAGGGTACTTTGACTGAGACTAGCATGCCTTATGAGTTTGCTCTTCTTGGATCAGGCGCAGTGAAAGCAGCTGTTGTTGGCACTGCTGGTGCCACTTTGGACTTTGCGTAGAATACTGCGGAGTCAAGAATGCCCTATAAAGTAGCAGGAGCCTATGTGTTGAGATTCTGATCGCAAAATCTGTAGAAATAATGCCAGGCAACGATTACAAATGGTCAACGCGATATTCCTAACGCTTTCGAAATGATTTTGTGAGAGTATCTCAAACACTTTTGAAATGATTTTGTGAGAGTAGAAGTAAACAGCAAGACGGAACTCGGAAGAAAACGCAAGCAGGCTGCAATACCATGGCGTTTGTATTTATAGGTTAAATGATGCCTGATGGCATCCGTGAAAAACACAGGTGGCCGTTGCAGGAGAAGGTATTTCCAATTGAGTTTGGATTGAAGGACGTGAAAGACCTATCAAGGCCCATCGGTGCGTCCCCACAACCTAATTTTAGTGGAGTTCATTTTGGCGTCAGGGCGAGGTATGTACCGAATTCTCCTAGACCTCAGCGTTCTTATTCCTTACGGAGTAAGTCTCAACTACAACAGTCTACAGCATTTTCATTACAGAAAATCCGTAGTAGAATCAACAGTAAGTGACTCAAAGCCGATGCGATTTGAAAAGGGCGTCATCCTTGTTCTGGCGGGTAAGCGTGATTTTGTAATTCATGCACAGAGAAGAGCTACTCATTAGTTCCTATCTATCGTTCAAAATCAACTCAAGAACTCCCCCGACCCATCGACGAACGTCAAAAGAACACCTTGTTCGCGACGATGAGGCCATATGTCAAACAGAGCTTCAGATCTGCAGGTCTGCGACAGTGTCGGCAATATGGACCATCTCCTACTGCCAAAATCCTGGTAAGCTTCTACCCCCGCGATAGCTTCGTCGAGCTACGCTGATGCGACGCAGATTGAAGCCAAACGCATCAATCTCTCAGCACAGCTCCCGCTAAGGTTATTCAGCACCAGCAGGCAATACTGTCCGAATCTCTGCACATCAAGACCAACTTCAAGCATAGCGAAAGCGACGCAGCAGCAATATCGAAGAGCGCATCAGAAGACGCATTTCCAAGATCCTGAACCACCACAATGGCAGCCCCCTCCAGTCGCCTCAGGATCCCTTGTTGTAGGCAGCATAATCGGAGCATGCGTGGGGATATTCTATTGGAATGGGCACTTACAACTGGAAGCAACGAAAAAGGCTACTAGAGAGGCACACCAGACAGCCAACGACTTTCTTCAGCATTTCATGATGTCTGCGCGGAGTCTTGAGCCTGGTCAATACTACACATTGATCACCTCGGCTTTCATGCATCGCGACTTTGTACATCTTGCTCTGTGTATGCTAGGATTGTATAGCTTCGGGAGGACTATGGTTATGATGAATGGAATTCCTTCTTTTCTTGTCTTGTATCTTGGGTCTGCTGTTGTGGGAGGCGTTGCGCAGGTCAAATTTTGGGAAAGAAATCGATCACCATATAAGACAAATTATGGGATGGGATCGTCCGGAGCTATCTCAGGACTCTTTGCAGCTATGGCTTGTGCTGCACCTCGGTCAAAAATATTGCTCTTCTTTATTCCTATGCCCATGGCTGTGGGAGCTATTCTAGAGATCATCATCAGTGTCGGTGGGATGCAGGGTAGATGGCTCCAAGGTTGGGGCCATGCAGACCATTTAGGAGGCATGGCTTTTGGAGCCATTTGGTGGTTGTTGGCGATGAGGAGAGGTGCTCCTTTGGGCAGGCTCTTCAAACCAAGGTACTAGGCATTGGGTTCCTGACCTTGAGGTATTTGTCGTCGATACACATCTCATGAAGAGAATAAGTGGTGATTTGGGCCACGAGATACACCACCAAGTCTGCATCTGATCTGGGATATCTGATGCATATGGAATATTATTGTATATGCTTGTTTCTGTTACCAGAATCTGGGCTCTATAACATGTTGCCTTACAATCTACCTGCACTTGTGCCCCTGCCGCACACTGCAGATGCATCAGTGCCCATCCAAAGCTTGGAATATTATACTGGTCCTACAGGAACTCTCTTATCCTGGTGTTCAGTACCCTTTACTACAATCCGTCACACCATTCTCTGAACTAGTCAACAACAGCAATCCAACAATCAAGCCATAAATCGCCAGCACCTCCGCGAAAATTAGCATCATCATCATACCAACAAACATCTTTGGTTGCTGTCCAGTAGCTCTCACGCCAGCATCGCCAACGATCCCAATGCAGAAACCTGCGCTCAGACAGCATAGTCCGACCGAGAGCCCAGCAGAGAGCTGCATGAATGAGGTGTGAAGAGCGACTTTCTCTTTCAAAGAGGAGGATATCACCACCGCGACGACGAGCCCGTAGATGGCGAGGATACCGGCAAGGATGGGCGGCATGAGGTCTAGTAGCCTCCTCAGCGTCTGTTGTGGAAAAGAACCGCAAGGAGTTGGGGGAAGGAGCATGTGCAAACAAACTTCGAATCATCATGTCTGGTCGCAGGACACTGACTGCTGATATGCCAATCCCAGACTTTGCGATTCCATACGCTGCTCCTAGACTCGAGAAGATCATGGCAACTGCACAGCCCATACATCCGAAAAAAGACTGTTCTGGTTAGGATGGTGACTGAATGATAACATGAGGGAGACGAACGGCGTATATGGGACTGTGTGGGGAAGTCATGTCAGCGGTGCTTCTCCGTCTTCTGTTTCTAACAAGAGATGTTACCATCGTCCCTGATCAAAGAACTCCATGACCAGTTGGCCTGCCGAATCTGCAGACTGTAAATGTTCTTGTGCGGACATACGCCACTGTTTAGAGCTGGATTATGGGTGCAAAAAGATTTGATGAATAAAATGGATGGGAGATGCGAAGGATACACGAAGCAAATGGTCAAGTGTTCCTCTTCAGCTCCGAGCTGAGAGCAGGACCATACATTCTATTCGTCCGTCTTACGTGGGACTTGTACAGGACCTCTTGGAGGCGGAAGCCTCATGAGCAAGATCCAGGCACACTCATCTGGCGTACACTTGAACGCCACGACGTGTATTTCTTGGTTGAGGTATTGCCACTCGTGTTATAGGCAACCGCTTTCGGACGGCTGTGATTCGGTCATGGCTAGGTGAGATGGGAAGCTGCCTGAGTTTCGGACAACGAAGAGGCTCTGAAGCTGAGACAGGATAAACACAACAATCCATGTGTTCCAGTAGAGAAAGGCTTCGAGATAACACGCAAAGTTGGGCTCGAAGATATGGACCGAGAGTTATGTCATGTGATTACGAGCATCACGTGATCGCCCTTCAAATAAATGTTGGAGCTTCCCTAGCACAGTCTCAACAATTCTGAATGGTCACTAAATCACCACTTCAAGTTTACAATCAAGACAACATCCGCCTACTAAGGTAGCCACTCTTACCTCATTTTGTCACGTTCAACAGTGAGTTGCTGAAGAACCAGCGCTTACAGCGCGCGCCTATTCAAGTCCACTGTGTTTCAAGGCAATATTTTACCCTGCAGCTTCCACGGACAGGGATCCGACCTCCTGCATACAACCACAACCAGTCGATTTCAAGAAAGTCGAGTGTTGGTTGTCGCAACTGTACCCGACAATCTGGTACGCTTCACTTCAGAGATATGATGAGCGCTGCGCCGCCTGTGCGAGCGCTTAAGAAGGCAGGTAAGTGTTTAGCCTGATAATGAGAAAGGTACCGCCCATTTCACCTGCGCTTGGGTCCTGATTTGTGTCTTCTTTTCTCTCTCGTTTTCTGGTGTGTGCTGTTTCGTTCTTGCTTGTGAACATTCGCTCGGTCAATAGTGTGGCTGTTTGAACCTCATGCTTTCTCATCACGAAAGAGAATCTGGAAGAATGCGAATATTCTCTCTGTCGCAGACTCTTGCTGCTGGCGTCTGGGTGCTAGCGACTGGAAGCGGGGGAATCGTGTGGGCGCAGTCGACCGCGAATTGGTTGTTTCCATTGGAGGACGGGTTGACAATCAACACGGTCGACAAGATATTCCTGCAATGGGAGTCCAATTATGCAGAGGCGTGGTTGAATATGTGGTGTCAAAATGGGACAGCGGGCAATAATGTTGTGTTAGGTGAGTGGGGAAGTGTATGGTGCAAGAAACCCTTGACTGATAGGGTGACGTTCTCAGGAAGTCAATTCCAGGTTGCTTCAACGGGGAGATATGGATATGTCATGGCGGATGACTTCCCGGCACAGAAGGACTTTCCTGTTGCATGTCATGCTCAACTTGCTGTGGAAGCGAATGGCGCAGGTACGGATGGTCCGGTTGGAATTACCTGGACTTCTCAGGTGGCCAGAGCTGCGAAGACACTTTCACTCACTTCGAGTGGCTCAGTAGTGTCAACTACTTCGTCGCCAGCCTCTGCTTCTAAGTCTACGCCAGCTCCTGTCAGCAGTCCGAGTTCCAGTGTACCTCAAGTGACAGGCTCGGCATCAAAATCCTCATCTACTTTGACTGGAAGTAGCTCTGAAGTGACGGCTCCTCCAACGTCATCATCGCCTTCGTTAACCTCCTCACGAACAGATAGTTTAACGAGTCCAGATGCCACAAATGGGGCAATCGCAAGCACGGATCCTAATTCTGCTTCTTCAAACAACGTTGGTGCTATCGTTGGGGGCGTATTAGGAGGCCTAGCTCTTCTCTGTTTTATCATCTTCGGCGCACTCTTTCTTCGAAAATATCAACGAAAAGATGATGACACACCACCAAAACGGACACCTTCACATAGTTGGTGGCGTCGAACATACCGGACTACGGAAATGCAGACCGGAGGTCTTCATGAGAAGGATGGGGATGTGGTTCTACCCAGATTGGAGAAAGATGGCAATCAATTGCATGAGACGGTAGGAGATATGCCAGCTAGGCATGAGAAAGAAGCGAGTCTCGTTAAGAACAGGAGATATACTCCAATTGAGTTACCGACTTGAGCCTCGATACGAGCAGACGAGACAGTAAATACAAGTTGAAAATGCTACACAGTTTGTCACAATAATAAATTTGCGCCACTGATTTGGTGTTACTAGGGCATAGAAACATTAACACAAAGGCAAAACGCCCTGGATAAAAGTAGCGGAGGTGAGAATCAGAGTAAACGTGAATCTGAAATCACATGGAGATGGTGGAAGGCCTGCCCATTTTGAAACGGCCAGAGCAAAGCTTGGCAATGCATATCACTCGAAGATCCTGGGAATAACCCGACTGGCAAGTCTTCCACTGGAGACGAACAAACCAACGGGATCTCAGGCTGATGTCTGTTAAACTCGGAATCTTCAACATCAGATGACAATCGGCTCAATGACAGCAGCCCTTCATCACAGCCCGCTGACATCTCACACTCTTCGCGACAAATATCTCCTCACTCCAAGAGCCCCAAGATCTCGTCACTAATGGCGGAGGTATTGGCACTCGGATGCGGCAGTGATTCAGTGGGGGGCTTTGGTCGGTAAGACATAAGATTTGCAGAGCTGTCTGGTGCTGTTGAGGCCCTTCGGAGAATAAGATCGGATCTAGGGAACATTTCAAGTGGCTTTTGTGTTTGAAACGTACAAGAACTTCAGCATATGTAAGGGAGAAGAGTTAGGAACATAACAAGAGGTGAGATGTTTGATATCTCACAGCCACGAGAGTCCTCGCCGAGTCGGCAGGAGTGTTTTGATGATATCCTGGTGGTGAAGCACAGACCATCAAAGTCTTGGCATGGCACTGGCAGGTGCAGGTGCAGGTGCAGGGATACAATACAATACTTACCTTAGGTAGGGATGGACGTGACGACGGGATGTGATGTGCACTGCAGATTCGAGATCCGGGAACGGATTGATGCGGTTTAGCTTCAAACGCTTCAGCCACTTGATTGCAACTCCAACTCCTCGCATTCGTAAATTTCACCAAACAGATCCCGAACAAAACATCATCTTGGACCCCTTGGTGCTCTTGATTGTTGATCAGCATCTTCGTGCTAGCTAGCAATCTCCACCATATCGGGCCACGTCTTTGCATCTCTCGTCTTCTTCTTCGGATACCACGGTTACACATGACCACCAAGGCCGTTCGTGAGCAGTGCCGAGCAGTAAGTCGCCTTGGTGAAGTCTTGGAGAAGGGTATCCGAACCAACCGCTTTGCTCTCAACCACCCACCTATATCCAACCTGTTTGCTTCTGCCTTTTCTTCCTCCCTCCCTCCGTCCCTCAGACTTCACCAGATACAGTAACCCCTTAGCGCCCAGCCGGCACGAAACGTCCAGAGGGCGAATGAGAGACAGTCACAATTGCGACTTCACTTGAAAGCCCCGTTTCGCCCAGACACTCATCGCCTTCTTTTCACCGTTCACGTCTCATCGCCTGCCTGCCTGCCTGCCTGCCTGTGCTCGGTGCCGATGGGAACTGACAGGGGTGGGCTTGCAGCCGCGTTTCGCATCTCTCGCTTGGGAGTCTCGGGGGTCTTTTCAGCCCAGTTGACGCAGTTCCCGTGCTGCTCCGCGTTTCTTGTGTCTGATCATCCTTTCGCAAAGCAAGCATCAAAATCAAAGACAGTTTAGCTTAATTAAGCAGCTGGAAATAGCATCCTTAGGTCAGTACCTTAGTGAGTGTTGACTGATTGACTCCAAGTCCAACTCCTGGGCTCAGTGAAGCACAGCAGTGCCTGCAGCAGGGAAGATGGACGATCCATGTGATGCGTGGCTAGGCCCACTGTAGTCATTCCTTTTGTCCCTCGCAATACGTACCTTACGCTGCGCGTGCAGTGAGTGTACTCACCGTGAGCGTGGCTTTTGTCGCGCTCCCTCTCCCTCTTCCTCTCCAGCGTTCGTCTTCGGCCGCGTCACTTGCGGGTCCACAAAGCCCTGGTCTCGCCCAGACAATACAAAGCCCTCTACCCAGCTCTGTGTCGCAGTGCACCTAGGAAAACGCTTGGAATTATTTCATCGTCGAGTAACCTTTCGGTCCCAGATCTTGGGGTTTACTTGGCATTTCTAATTATCCAAGCCCTTTTGTATTGTATGAGGCGATCTCGCTACTTCTCATCTGGACTCTTTTCTGTTGTTTCCCAACTACAACTCCACCCCTCCACCCATACCAGCTCTACAGCAAAGCCGATCAGGAACCGTCCAACAAGGCAACGTCAGCTCGCGCGATTAATATTTCTCTCATGGAATCCTGCACATTAGCTGTATTTTCGGATTAATCGGTTGTTCCCTTACGCAGAAAGTCTCCGAACGACTTCGTCTGTGTCGTCAGTCTTTACGCCTCTCAGTCAAGTCATTCGTTACACCTTGCAACGATACCCACCGCCACAACGCACTTGTTATTTTGCTTGCAAATTAGCTGCCGGTTGGTATCGACAGTTCTTCCAATATTCGGCTTCCACAGCCGAGACTAGATCATCTAGTGCACCCTTGACCGCGTCATCTAGATCTTGGGACCAAATATAGTCCAGGAACGCCCATTTCCAGGAGGAAGGGCTACCTCTTCTAGGACTGTCGTTTGATAAAGATAATCATGAAGGGCTTCACGACTTTGGCCATCTCGGCGACTTTATTATTATCATGTACTGGAGCAATTCAGTTACAGAAGAGGAGCGACGGACCAGCAAGAGTTGTCGGGTTTCAGATCGAGAGAAATACGATACAGAATCCCGTAAAGAGAGATAGGTTACGGAGGAGAGCCGAGACTGTTCAAGCTACTCTGGATAATGAGGTCAGTCGGAGAGTTCAGGCTTCAAAGACATGTGCTGACCTTACAAGGAAACGTTGTACTTCGCGAACGCAACCTTGGGGACACCAGCACAAAGTTTCCGGTTACATCTCGACACCGGTAGTAGCGACCTGTGGGTGAACACAGCATCATCTACGTGGTGTAAAACAAAAGGAAGCCCATGTGCATTTGCAGGGACATATTCGGCCAATTCGTCCTCGACATATGCCTACGTCGCGAGCGACTTTAATATTTCGTACGTTGATGGGTCGGGGGCGGCGGGGGACTATGTGACAGACACATTTTCGATTGGATCAGCAAGCTTGGACAAGCTTCAGTTCGGTGTCGGTTACGAAAGTTCGTCAAGTGAAGGAATTCTAGGAATTGGTTACGAGGTCAATGAAGTGCAGGTTGGAAGAGCGGGAAAGGAACCCTACCGGAATCTACCGTCACAAATGGTGGAGGATGGACTCATCCAATCGAATGCGTATAGCCTGTGGTTGAACGACCTGGACGCAAATACTGGCAACATTCTCTTTGGTGGAGTCGACACTGGAAAATACTCGGGTACACTGGAAACTCTTCCAGTCCAGGCCGAAGGAGGATATTTTGCCGAGTTCCTTATTACACTCACGGCTGTGAGCTTTGGCAACATTGTGATCGCGAAGAACCAAGCACAGGCTGTTCTCCTGGACTCGGGCAGCTCCCTCACCTACCTGCCAGATGCCATGACCGAGGCAATCTATGAGCAAGTCGATGCCCAATACGACTCTTCCCAGGGAGCAGCTTACGTTCCTTGCTCACTTGCCGACAATACCACCACCCTCAACTTCACTTTCTCCGGCCCCATGATATCAGTTCCTATGAACGAGCTCGTCATCGTCGTCACTTCAGCCAGTGGCCGACAACTTACGTTCTCTGATGGAACCCCAGCATGTCTGTTCGGCATCGCCCCAGCAGGATCCAGCACCTCAGTCATGGGCGACACCTTCATCCGATCCGCCTACCTAGTCTATGACCTCGCCAACAACGAGATCTCGATAGCGCAGACCAACTTCAACTCAACGACCTCGAATGTCCTTGAAATAACAACAGGGACAGCCTCAGTCCCAGGCGCCACAGACGTATCGGACCCAGTTGATGCAAAGGTTGGCGTAGACACAGGCGTGATGGCCGGAGGGACGGCCTCGGTTGGCCTCGGAGGAACAGCAACCTCAAAGGCATGGGCCCAACGAACAGCAGCGCCCATGAATATCGGTGCCATGGCCGCCCTTGGAGCAGGCATGTTCTACGCCGCCATGTGAATGATAGACCATTAGAGTCATGTACAGACAGATATTTTGTTCTCTTTCCTTTTGAGACTTAGAGCGGCATTTTCTAGAAGGGCTATTTGAGCTGCCTGGGACTTTGGAGTGTGGTTTGGATTGATGCATTTGTTTTGGCGTTTGGGGAATAAGAAATACAGGTACTGGGGACCTCTTGGGATTGGGATATTTGATTGATGCGATGTTATGAAGCGAGCATTAGCATTTTGATTGCATGGCATTGCATGGCGTAATGAGTTGCGGACTGTACATATCATCATGTCTATGATGCGACTGATTGAATATATGATCGACAGGAAATCTTCGAACAAGATAGGAAATCTTCGAACAAGAACGTTTGCAAATTACTTCGACTGATTAACTAAGCGAAAAGTTTGAATTGCGTCGTTGAATCTGGACTTCGATGACGACTGAGCAACGAATTCCAGCAGATTGGAAGCAAAGCAATTTCACAAATATCAAGAGCATTTTCTGCCGGCAAAGCTATCACTTAGTATTATCACTTAGTATTATCACTTAGGATTTGAAGTGAATTTCAAGGCAGTTACAACTAATTATTCACAGTCTACCTATTTGGCCTCTACGGCAGTAGCCCTCGGAGATAAACAAATGCCGGATACTAACTGGTTAAGGAGCGGCCCGAATAATTCCCCCACTGTCCACACACAACCAAAAAGACCCCGCTCGCCTGGCCATAGCATACCAGACACTCAAGCTTTCCAATCAGTATTGCTTTTAATTATTTAGATAAGAGCTTTTCCTACATCCAAGTAACTACCCTGCCCGGGTAGCTCAATCGGTAGAGCGTGTGGCTCTTATGAATATATCACTAGAACACCTCAAGGTCGTGGGTTCGAGCCCCACCTCGGGCTCAATTCCCGAGGTTCTCTTAACAGAGAGCTTCTTCCACTTTTGCTTTTGTTGTGGAGGGTTGGGGAGGAATTTTAATTTTATTTTTGCAGATATTTTTGAGAGTTTTGGCGGTTGTGCTACTGTAAGCGAGGAGGCAGAATAGCGGGCGGTAAGTCGAGGGTTCCAGAATTCAGGTAGCCGGTAAGCGAGCAGTCGAATGGTCAACCTCAATGTTCTTCCGAGGGGTAAAGGTTATCCTGATTTTTGCATATACAAACACTACGCCTCCAAGGAGACTGACTATTTACAGTCGCTCCAAGTCCGTATGAAGTATTTGTACTCCGAGCTTTGGTTTGCTACGGAACTCTCATTCGATTTTTGCCATGTACTTCTAGGGCCTCGACGATAGGCTACGTTTCCAAACAGTCCACTCGGACAAAGCTTCCCCAAGACATGCCAGAACTAAGTAACAGAACAAATCCACGCGATGCGACGAGCAGCCTTCCGAAACTTTGCAATTTCTGTCAGGACATCATAGATCATTGTCCCAAAGGCGGTGGCTATCTCAAGAATCTGAAGTTCGAACACCACCCCACCGGGAACACTCTGGCCGCTTCAGCTACTGCAGGATGCAGTCTATGTATTCATCTCACACGGAGTGAGAGGGATGGTGATGAATGGGATGATACCACAGGCTTAGAAGCTGGAACAGCCATCCTGGAAACAACCCGCGGTGCAAGACCAACAGGTAGTGACAACTTTGGTGACAGTCGTATCATTTTGAGCATCCTTCGACCTGGGAAGCATGCTATAATCAGCATGCTCCCTACCTTCCTCCCCCGTAAGTCTCATTGACCATTCCAGACCAAATGACTTACAGACCACAGCAACGATCTGCACTTACCCATCTCTGAAAATTGCCAGCACGGAATCCGGCTTACCAATGTGCAAAACATGGCTCGATCGGTGCCGGATGCTTCACGAAGGGTGTGTAAGCTCTCAAAAGCATCGAACACCCACCCGACTATTGTTCCTTGGTGATCAAAACACAAGGCTATGCCTTTCAAGTGAACTCAATATCTGCCCCGAGTACGCTACTTTGAGCCATTGCTGGGGGTCACTGTCTTTTTCAACACTGAACAAGAACAATATCAACAGGTTTATGCAGAAGGTGCCGGTTCAAGCTCTTACCAAAACCTTTCAAGATGCGATACGTATTACATCCTATCTAGGACTGCAATATCTCTGGATTGACTCCTTGTGTATCATTCAGGACGATGTTGACGACTGGAATCGAGAGTCGCCGCTGATGAGTGACGTATACGGTGGCTCAACGATCAACATTGCTGCTTCAAGCGCACCTGATGGCAGCTACGGATGTTTCTTCGATCGGCACATGTTTTGGGGCCATCCAATCCAAAACGAATATTACAATGGTCCATCATCACCTCGGAAGGTGTATTATCAATGCATGCCTGACGATTTCGAAGAATATCTCCTGGCACAGCCATTGTTCAAGAGAGCATGGGTGCTCCAAGAACGCCTCTTGTCCAAGCGAACATTGCATTTCACGCAGAACCAAGTGTTCTGGGAGTGTGAGAGCAGTCTCTGTTGCGAGACCTTCCCGGATGGGATTCCGTCACGCTTTGAAGATGCTGTGAGCCGGCTGGGAATCCAGCATATTGGCTCCGCGCTAGGATGGTCAAACTTGGTCAACAATTATTCAGCATGCAATTTAACTCATACAAGAGACAAACTTGCGGCCATCTCTGGTCTAGCTCGACTTGTACAACATTCTCGGAAGGATAAGTACATCGTTGGCATGTGGAAAGAGAAACTTTTATCTCAGCTCCGCTGGGATGTTGAAGCTGGAAAAGGACAACGGATCATGCCATATGTCGCACCAACTGTAGGTAAAATCTCGGCTGCTATGAATACCTTGAGCAACCTCACAATATACTCACTCTTCCATCATTCAGTGGTCATGGGCATCGATCAACGGGAAAATTGACTTTCCTTCCTTGGATCACGATAGGCATCTCCATGTCAAAGTGGAAGCTGTCAGCGTCGAGTACGGTACCAACGACTCTTTCGGCCAAGTCACAAGCGCTAATCTCCGCCTAAAATGTCATTTCGTCACAAAAGTCACAGTCTCGCTGCCTTTCTCAAAGCCTCACGAGACAATAGAACTGCCTAAGACGTCCGAACTCCCTGTCAGACTCAACGCCAGACTCGACGTAGCAGGGGGAATAGAAGTGGGCGACGGTTTGCTATATCTCTTGCGACTCCCAGGCCGACTCGGTTCGCAAGTTACTGGTCTAATTCTGAAAGCTACGGGAAAAGAGAAAGGGCAGTACCGGCGAATTGGATCATTTTTCTCACTTGGGTATCAGCTTCCATTCGTTCAGCAAGCTTTCGGCAACCCTGCAATTCAAGTCGCAGAAGCAGACTGCGTACGCATTGAATTCCTAGAGGACGGCTCAAACATATATGTTATTGACATTGTCTAACGAGAATATGGAGAGGAAGCTCGGGAGAAACCGAAAGAGGTTGAAAATAGCACGCAAAGTCATCCGCCCACATCTATTACCTAACTGCTTAGTGAGCACTACCAACAACAAAGATGGACAATTATAATTTCACAGATTCCGAATCAGATGGTCTGTCCCATCCGGTCACACGAAAACCAGCTACATATTACATTTATTGGTCTGAGACGGCTGTTCGACCTGGCAGCGTCACTGTATCACCAGGGTATTATGGGAATGACCTAGAACGCCAGGGACCGACATTGTGACGGGAAAATCTTGACTTTGTCAGATTTGCAGGACAAGATGGGTTTGTTGGGGGAATGTAAAGCAGTACTTATTACTGCTATTCATGATGTTCAGATGAAGAGCAAAGAAAACCTCGATGAAGACTTTCACGCTATGATTGCGGTGGATTGAGGATATCAAAGGAAACAGAAGCCATGGGCATAGAGAAGGCGGAAGATGCGGCTACTCGAGTCATGAACAGGGCAGGTGTACACGCTGTTCAAAAATGCGATGCGTGAGTTTTCATCTGGAGAAAACGATGATAATCACCACTTCACAATTTCCAAGTGCTACGAAAAACTTTGAGCCTAAACGAGCGACTCGGTCAAAGAGGACGCACTTGAAGGCTTCTTGACTGAAGAGGGAGCTGTTGTGAGGAGCCGGATGATCCATGGCTGAGCCTCGAGTCTGAAAGGACTATTCGAGGCAGACGCTGAAAGGCTGACAAGGTTGGCGCTTGCTAGGCCGTGAAGTTGTTCTTGTGCTAATCGATAGTTGGGCACATGTTTTTGATGTTGGGGAAATCACACGTTGGTATGTTGCTGAACATGATTCTTATGAGTCAAGATATGGCTCCAGGATGTGCAGTTTGAATGGTATCTGGTCGCTGCGATCTCCTTGCTGCTGCTGACATCCTTACTGGCATTGTGGCATTGCATTTTGGCTTGTTTCGGCTTGGGCGCTCAAAGATGCATTGATGAACACCCCCCCTTCTCCCATTGCAAGTCAGCATTACTTATAGGTAGACTTCCTGCATTGCATTTCTTTTGGTGTAACCACCAATCTTACTGCTGTTTGTGATTGGTGGTCCGCTTTGTTTTTCCGGATAACAAGGTTCGCTTTGCTAGGTGGCGCACTTTGGGGGGCTCAGCCGCTGAAGATGCGCGGGATCGATTCATGCCACCGTATTGTTGCAGAGACGTGTCTCAGAGAAGTTGTGCTTTTCATGAGTTCTCGAAGGATGAGCACATAAGCCAATCCACAGCGTTGATTGCTCAGGCATGCAAAGCCTCCCAAATGGGTAAAGCTTGTTTGTTTACTTCATCCATTTGGTGATTTCTGCAAGCCACCAAACTTTCTACGCACTTTGCAGTCTCACGATTCCTCTCGACTGTCTCCTTCTCATCTTGTAGAACAGTAGACATGAGGAGAATCGGCCCTCCCATATCGAGGCCCAAAAATGTAAAGATCTCTACTTATAGGAGTATCATGTTCCTTCTGAACGGGTGCTGTAGCAATCAGGTGTCATCGAGCTTACACAGGATGGGTTGAATCTCGCGGTGATTATTGACAGAGGCCTGTTGGTTCAGTCTAGAAGTTTGGAATCCTCTAGCCCCCACGGATGATGCTCGATTCAGAGAGATCTAGATGGATACTGGCAGGGGAGCACGTCCGATACATGGAATAGAAATATTACTAGCGTGTCAGATCGGCCCCGGTGATCGACCCACTCTGTTAGACTTCCGAATAGGTGAGTAGTCAGACCCCGATCCAGTTCAAGGGGCTCATTATTAGATACCGCGTCTAACTCTCAGCTCCTCCTTGTTCGGAATCGGCTCAAACGTTCCCCTCCCTGCACTTCTGTTGACTCTTTCCTTACCTCTCTCTTCTATTTCTGCAGCATTTCGGCTCTGTGTCCATATTTTTGATATTTCCTTATATATTATTCTGTCTATTTCTCTCAGCATGCCGTCGGTCATGCGAGTACGAATTCCGCATTTCGACAAATTGTACATGAACCCCGCGGGAGGCCCACTCTACAGCGAATACATCACAATTACCCGTCTTCGGAAAATAGCATTATTCCTCGTTCCAAGTTTCCTCACACAGATTGGTGGACCACCAGCAGATGGCGAGAATGTACAAGCGACGAAGAAGAGAGACACTGATTTCCTCGATGGCCTTCGAGGCGTAGCTGCTTTCATCGTTGTCATTCACCATCTCGTAAAACGACCCTACCCAGCATATCAAGAGGGCTTCGCATCCGCAGACGAAAATTGCCATCTACTTCAATTGCCATTTCTGCGGCTTATGTATACTGGTGGCACAATGGTCGCGGTGTTCTTCGTCATCTCAGGATTCGCACTTTCATCGAAAGGAATTCAGCTCATAAGAAGTCAATCGCCATCACTATTTCGTGTCCTTGCTTCCGCGACATTCCGACGCTCGGTACGATTATGGCTGCCAAGTATAGCGGTATCGTTCTTCGCCTTCCTTCTCCAGCGAATGGGGATTCTAGTCGACCATGGCCTACATCGCACGGACACAACACTGAGTACAGAACTCCAGAGCTATATCGGATACCTGAAGGATCTCGTAGATATGTATACCTGGAATAAGGCCCAGGGATGGTATAACTCCCATCTCTGGACTATTCCCATAGAGTTCCGATGCTCTATGATCATATTTTTATGTCTGCTGGGGTTGTCGAGGACGAAGACGATGGTGAGGGTTGGAGTGGAAGTATTGATTATGGCACATGCTTCATGGAATGATCGATGGGACGTCATTTCCTTCATGGGCGGCCTCATCATTGCCGAGCAACACCACTACCTCAAAGCTAAAGCTGCTTCTTTGCCCGTCTCAATACTAGAAGCGAGCTACAACGGTTGTTCTGAGCATCCAACCCAGTCCAGATCCAAGAGACTCTGGTACTTCTGCTTATTGGCGCTTGGCTTGTACATCGGCAGCTTCCCCCACCACAAGGGCTGCGAAACCCCTGGCTTCCAGTGGGTGTGTAAAGTCGACAGACACCAACCCGTGAACGAGAAATGGCGGTACACATCTGCATATGGCGCCTTCCTGAGCGTTATATCTATCTCAAATCTACCTTCGGTACAGCGAATATTCACCACACCAGTCGCGTCATACCTGGGCAAGATATCATATGCCTTCTACCTCACCCACGGACTTGTATTGCGTGTCCTTGTTACGCCACTTCAGAGCAATATGCTGGCTGCGACGGTTGACAAGCCAGAAATTTGGTACCATGGCGCTGTTGTTTTGAGTGGAGTGGTGTTGTTGTCAATTGGGATCCCGATCGCTGATCTCGTGTGGAGGGTGTTGGATTTGCCCAGTGTGGAACTGGCAAAGTGGTTGGAGACTAAGTGTGCCTATGAGGAGACACATGTTTCGGAGAAGGGTTTTGATTGAGCCTTGCGATTTCTTTGGAAGGGTCATACAGATTTCTTATATCTTGTTCCTTTCGGAGCACTCCCTTTGTCATGCGGTCGGTCAGCGTATCTTATAACACCTCATGTCGAGATGTGGAACCTAAGAGATCCTTTGGAAAACCACTTTTAATTGCGGGATTGCTGTAATATGAACGGCGCCTTCGATCCCAGTTCATATAGATCTGAGCTATCCATTACAATTTACCCTTCGTGTTTACCCACCCCCCTTTTCCATTCACCCAAGCGAGAAAAACCAAGACCCAGCCAGGAAATCCCAGCCGCAACACCAAACTCCCGAAATTTTGTTGCACGTCGCGTTCGAGAGGTCAAAGCAAAGAACAAGATGATGAACTATCTTTCCAGGGACACTTCCCGGATTGCGTGGGTTGGCCCTCGCCTGTGATATTGCAGCAGATTTTTTCTTGTCTGACAGAAATACAAGGGGAGGTATTCTGGGCTCTAGCAAAGGTGTGACACACCCCTAACACATAGGAGAACCCTAGATCTCAATGAGATCCCTCGGGGGGTTCCTATTATTGTCCATGAAAGTTCATTGTGTTCAAACTTCCTGTCAAATAGACACGGCAGGAAGCAGACTTTGTGTGAGGAAAGGACCGATTGCGGCGCTTCTGGCTTATGTTCTGACGGTAACTTAGTTGCTAGCGGAACTTAGCTCCATTATTCTATTAATACAATCATCCTACCACTCTAATTATGCTCTGAGAAACATGAATGACTGGTCTCTTTACCACCAAGCTCGGTTCAGCAGAATTCAAACAGCAATCAAGAAGTCTGGTCCTCCGTTGACTCCTCATCCCAACCTTCCATCCCATGCGCTTCACCATTTCTCTGACAAAAGGGCCATTCTTCTCCATTTCCCCTTCCCACGGATACCCGTACCCCTCTTCTGCGTTCTCGTTCACCTCAGGTTGTCCCAATACTCTCCCTTTCAATCTGCCCATTTCTTTACCACCCTGGATCAGGATCAGGGTTGCCACTTCTTTCCAAGGTGCATGATCATCTTCGCCCAATACTTCGACCTCACCCTCCATCTCCAGTGCCCTAGCAACAGTCTCCTTCCACTTCACCAATTCAGTCGGATCTCTCCCAAATGGTATCATAGTCCCCGTATACTTCAGTAATACCGTGTTCAAAAGAATCCTCGAGATACGACTGTTGCCGTCGAGGAAGGGGTGAACGTTCAGGATTTTGTGAGAGAATTCGGCAGCAAGTTGATATGGATCAATGGCCTCCGTGGATTCTCCTTCTAATTTCTGGATATAGTTGTTAAATTCAGTGATCGTCGAGGCCATACACCTGGGGATCAATGTTGGAGAAACGAAGGACGAGAACGGTGTCCAGCCGACGTCGTCGGTGCGGTATACGCCTCCATAGGTGTTTGGTGGGTCACGTTCTAAATTTTCCGCGTCTATGCCGTCGGTAAGGATACGGTGAGCATGCTTCAAAAGGCCTTCTGATAGAGGCTTGTCTCGGAGAACCATATGGTCGATCAGGTAAAAAAGCGCGTAAACATGATGTGCGACGTGTCGATACACTTGCTGGACTTCTCCGTAGTCCATGGTCCACTTCAGTGCGGCCAGTTGATACGCTTTTTCGGCTTCTCCGTTGTATACCAATACTTTCTTTTGTGCGAGGTGATCCTCGATGGCTTGATACCTTATGCTCAATCAGTAAGATGCATAGTTTGAGAAACTCGGGAAATGGCTACATACCGAACATCTTCCTCCTCCCTGATGTCCCCGTATAACCTTTCCCCGTTTAGAATGTCCTCCACCAGACTCCTCGTAATATCTAAATTGACACCAGCATTCTCAAGAGCATTGCTAGCATGCACCATGCTCGCCACCGCTTCTCGCAGATAACCTTCATATCCGTCAAACGGTTTCTCGTCTTGCTCAGCTTGGTCTCCATCGTGATGGAACTGATTCGCGACTACGGTAAAATTGTTGGCAGCCTCGTCGAACACTTCGTCCGGGTCAGGAATGAAGCGGTTGTAATCGTAGCCTGATCCCATTCGGAGGTTCGTTGACATGAGCTTAAGACGAGACCGAATGTTCTGTAGGTTCTCTGAGACTTCGGGAAGGAACCTAGGATTGTTCTGATATGCTTGTCGGAAATATTCCCCACGAGCTTGTGTCTGTTCTGTTGATGTAGGCATGGTTGCTGAATGCGTGGAATATGGTCGAGGAAGTCGAATGTCGAAGATGCTGGACACCCAGAAATGGGTGTTGGGCGGACGTGAAAGTGATGCATTGGGAACGGGCGATGGGAGATGGAGGTTCGATTGGGAAAGTGAGCACGCAGCTCATTATTGTGAGAAGCTCTTTCCCTAACCTGGTTGCCTGAGAAGCCTTAATAAACCTCTTGTATCAGCACTCGTAGGGACATGGGCTAAAATGGCATTGTTCCAGTGAAGATCGATAATAGGGTATTGATTACTTCTATTACGGCCCTAAGCCTGAGTTGCATATGTTACATGTTTGGTATACGATGGTCATAAAGCCCACTCATTCCTATCATCCGTGTCGAGGACGAACGGCTCATCGATGCGTTTTATCGCAAAATCGCTGCAGAGAATACTATTTGAACGAATATCAGTAACCTGGCGACTCCCTCTGCACTCAAAGGATACCGGAGATGATAGGAAAAATAGAACAGGAAGAACGTACCAAGCACTAGCCACCAAACCATCCAACTCCGCAATGCACCTATCCCGCTTCGCGCCGGTCACCATGCCCTTACTGACCAGACCCTGCAGCTCCCTGATACGCTTACTTTTCCCTATCCCAGCCTGCTCCATGACTTTCCGTCCCAGACAATCACTATGAAATGCGTGCTGACACGGGAAGACAAAGAATTGGCGACTCAGGAGAGGAAGCCCACAATCGTAGCACTTTTCTCCAGGCTCGACGATAGCGTATCGATGATCCAGAGCCGCGATATCGATCTTGATGTTGGTAGCTGTCTGAGAAGATTCATCCATCTCCTTTTTCAAGCCATCGATATTACGACTGTAGTCTTCGAGAGCTGCGCAGATCTCTTCCTTAAAATCATCGATGACGACGAAGTCGGGGAAGAAGGGGATCAGGTCTTCGATCTTGAGTAAATCGCAGCGTTTCAAGAACTCGATGGCGGTTTTGATGCCATTGGATTGTGAGATGACCTTCTTGGCTACTGCCAGCCAAAGTTTCTTCCGTAGAGCTGGGTTGGAGACGGGACGGTCTGCAACGAGGGATGCGAGATCGATTTCAGAGTGTGCGAGCGCGAGCTCGACAGCTTGGAGGTATTGGCCCATGGTGCTGTAGATGTGAACGCATGATTGAACCCGTGAATGTTCAATGCAGAGTCGTAGGGCAAAATCCGAATCGAAACTTGGTTCGTCGCCTTGAGATTCAAGGTATGAGAGTAAAGCTGATTCGTCTTTCGAAGGATGAGATGCGTAAATTGAGATGAGTGTGTTGTGGACAGCTGCATCTGTGGAGTTGAGCTGGTTGATAACATGGAGAAGATATCGT
Organism: Cadophora luteo-olivacea; assembly: GCA_026120085.1. Lineage (NCBI taxonomy): Eukaryota > Fungi > Ascomycota > Leotiomycetes > Helotiales > Ploettnerulaceae > Cadophora > Cadophora luteo-olivacea. Next base: position 87,846 of record JALRMC010000052.1, on the reverse strand, counting down.
ACGGCTTGATTCTGGGACAAAGGTCCCTGGAAGTTTCGATCATAGTTGAGTAATGCTGGAATGAGATTTCGAGTTTTCAGATCCGAGTGTCGCATAAGAATATCTACAAGGTCAACTGCGACATGGGTGATCAGTCCGCTGCTGTACCGATAGAATATCTCTGGTTCTGTCTGCTTCTTCAGAACATCCAGAACTTCCGTCCATCGTTCTCTTTGCATCCAGTATCCAAGAACGTAGTTGTAGTCATTCACAGCACTCGCGAAAAAGAGCAATTCGTCTTCTCTGCCATGGCTGCTGATGATGTCGTATGTAGTCTTCCGATCCAGATCTGATTTGTACTTCTTCACGAAGTCTTGAAACTCGGTCCGAATGGTGTCAAGCTGATCTTTGGTCTGGGCAGGATTGAGTGTCTCTGACAGCTCAGCTTTTGTGATGATTGTGTCATCCAGCGAATTCAGCTTGGACATGTATATCTCTACCAGCCAACTCGCAATCATAATTCTCTGCATAATAGACGACTTTTTGTATGTTGTGATCTTTGTGAGCAGATATTTTCGCAACGCATCTTGCTGATCATTGTCAACGAAAATCAGTGCCACTTGCTCGAATGGCTTGCTGCTCTTTCCATACACCCCTGCCGCTTCAAGAAACGAGCCTTTGCTGACAAGGTAATCACCTGAAGCAGTAGCCACAGCATCTTTCTGCGTCGGACCTCGGGCATATCTCAATGCAGCATCGAAGTGCTCCGTCTTCAGCATGACCTTCCAGACGTCTCTGTCCTCGTCCGTAACAACAATCTCGTAAATCTCTTGCGTGGTGAAAAGCCAGAAAGTGTTCTTCTGCTGATCTGCGAAAAGACCTAGAGCCTGCTGTCCTGGATCTAATACCACCTGGTCAAAAACCACTTCGTCATTGAGTCGGTTGATGGCGATCACGCGCCCTCCCACCAGGTGCACAATATGCCATTGAGTCAACGCAATTGAGTCAATGGCATCCTGGACAGGCTTCTTTCGACCACTAGCAGACTCCGCTGCTGGAAGCTGTGATCTAGGCAACAATTTTGACTCTCCAAACACCTTGTTGCCTAGCTCGGTCGTAGCCGGTGAAGTAAGCAACCGACCGTAGAAGGTCCCTTGAGAAGATAGCCACGCAAAAATCCTGTCGGGAGCGAGGCTTTCCAGCGAGTTCGAGTCGGGAGCATCTGGAGAAACCACTAGAGAAGAAGGAGCTGTGGTCGAGACTCTCGAAATCTCATGCACAATCGGTTGCTCTGTATCGAAGAGTTTAGTGAAGATAGACGCTCCACCTTCATGACTTGTCTTCCCAATCTTTCCAACAAGATGTATGAGCCGGCTATGCGTAGCAATCAGAACTCTTCGAACATCCGGTTTTCGTGCATCCGCTACACCATCCACCCAAAGACCAGTAATCGGGCCATCTGGGTACTTCAACAGCGTCTTCAAGTACTTGTCCTCCTTCCTATAGAACTCTGTAGATGTCTCAATGTATGCCTCATAGATATTCCCGTCCGCAGCACCAATGAGGATCTCTCTGGTTGAAGTAGTTGGTAACGCTGGATTCCACGCTATTGTCTCGATTGACACACCACGAAGCCGGGATAAAGGTCTAGGTTGTCGAGATTGTGTATGGAGGTAGTAGTTCTCCCCCAGCGCCGTACATATAATCAGATGGGAAGCAGTGGGGTCCAGGAACATGCGCCGTATCACTCCAACCTCCGAGGTCTTCTTAGGCAAATCAATATCTACTCAATATCAGCGTCCGTCTCCCAAATTTTGAAATGAGCAAATCATACCATCAATATCCGCCGGATTATCCAAATCTATGCGCAGAATCCTGCCATTCGAGAGCGCCAGCACCAGGACGTTGTTTGCGACTTGCGCGGCCACGAAGTCGGACGCTATCGAGAATTGGAGCTGTACGCGCTCGACGTTGAAGATGGGCAGCGCAATCTCATTCAGGTCTTGTAGGTTTCGCGCGGCTACGTAGCCGTTGGAGGGGTCGAGAGCCATCCGTTATGGTGAGTGAAGCTACCTCATGGTCCTTGGGGGAAGCTCGAGGCTGCGATGAGGTCCAAGGCTGGATGTCATAGCTTGTTTGGCGAGCTTTAGAGCAGCTATGTGCATTTATATCACGTGAACCATATTGTTTTCAAAATACCTAGGTACCCTCGAAGGAGCGTGGCATGCTTGCTAATGCTAATTTCAAGAATAATTCATGATCACTTTATCTCAGAGATGTCCTAATGAGAGTTTGCGTTCCTAATATGATTTCTCAAGCCCCCAATCTTCAGCCTTATAACTATATTTTCATGCCGCTTCGCTCAGCCGGTGCCTACCCTGTCGTTTTCGCGTCCATCCTCGATATTTCAGAACTACCAAGATCTTGTGAGGCTAAGTAATGAGCAAAGCAAAGCCTCAACTAATGCTCACAGCCATAAGCACAAGCAAGTAGCCGGGTACAGCGAGATGGTTGTAGCCTGTCCACAGCCTGCACCACTCCTAGTATTTAAAACACCAACTTTCAGATCCAACTCGAATATGCCTCGATCCTATAGCAGAACAACACTCGCTATCCCGTGCCAACGGAAAGTTTCCCCGGTTTCAATCAGCAAGTTATTGTTCTCACTCAATACAAAATCGTAATTAGCAATCCTGCAGGTCGAGGCCGGACTATGGAATGTTTCCCATGAACAATATGGGCAGGCAACCGATCTCATCCCTAGCACCCGTACTGGAACTGCGGAATCCCAACATCAAGCTGATAACAGTTGGCTACATCCGTACAATTCCTTGAGGAGACCAATCCAACACTGATGAGTAGAGAGAACCGTGATAAAAGTAAGCTGGCCTAGCAAACACTCTGACGAAGAATCGTGCGAAGTTAACGAGCAGTATGCCTGAAGAAGAGACTTAGTGAAATCACACTAGATGATAGCTTTGAATTCTTGCATGGTCACAACAGTATAAACAACATGAATTCCACAAGAACAAAAACCCTATGAGAGTGGTTGAGCGAAAGAGCGAGCGAGAAATGACGAAGCTTTCATGAGCCGCTCAAAACATCCGAGTACCGGCCTTATCGTCAATAACCAAAACGTATCAGAACCTAGTAGAACACCCATACCTGATCGCGTTGAAAATGAGAAGTGCCGAATGCCAGACTTGAAACCCCGAGTTGGTCCTAGACAAAGTATACGCTGCAGGGCAGCACTCAACAACCTCAAAAGCTACAAACCCATCAAAGCGTCGAGTCCAGACCGATCATGCCATCACCACACATTTTGACACTGGTATCAAACTCGAGAGGCTTTAAAAAGCTTGATCGAAAGGTATCGTATACGGCTCGCTCACTTGAGCGCCTGGAGAAGATTTTGTAGCAGTACTGAGTTTGAGTAATCAACATGAGCAAACTTTTCGTACCCTCAAACATTGATGCCCGAATGAGAGGCTTAACTCACAGCTGCCCACTGTGCCCAATCAACGAGCTGGGCGTGTGGATGAAGACAGGTACACTAGGAGAAATACGGAGACTTCGGAGTGAGAAGAGAGAGTTTTGATACGCCTGATAGGACCCAGGAACTCCTTCCTGAAAAGTCAAAGTGTAAGGTTTTCTTTACGAGCTTATTTTGCTGCACTGTAGTGCTGATAACGTTCAGCTTTGGCTGTGAACCACTAGGATCTCGTTCCAGATATTGTCTTCCACGTGATTGCCCGTTCCGTCATCTGTATGGTTCCTCCCGTTTTAGGGGCGCAGAGAGTTCTCTCCTGAGCAGAGGACAGAGTCTTTTGATAAACAAGCACTGTAGCCATTGCGCTCCGTAAACAATCAAACCCTGAGCCTATTTTTGGCAGCATGCGGCATGTTATTGACATGCTGTGAAACGCAATATGGCTGGCCATCGGCACTCGCTGGCTCTTCGCACTCCTCAATCTCGGGAAGAGAGTAAGATTTCATGCATATGATACGGCACGGCACTGCAGCAGAAATTACCGAAGGGCACATCTTCTGCAGCCACGCCGTCGAAGCACATCTTGTGGCCCAAACGCGATCAATGGCATGTTGATGAGGGTATTCGCAAGATCATGGAATGATAAAACGACTTGAGTGGACCGATCTGGGCTCCGCGATCGAATGAGCCAGCTCATGCTGGGCTTCCCCCCAGCTTGGACCCTCCGTGCAGGAAGGTTTCTCCAGACTCTTTGGCTTCTTCTCACTTTCGGTTCCTGCGTCCGAATGAAGGAGGTAGAAACTCTCCTTAGGGCTGAGCCTTCGGTCTCTTTGCCTCTCACCGCTGCTGCGTCTCACGCAGACAAGCGGAATTTCTTGGAAAAAATACCTGCTTCTCCAGGCCGGGCGGATCCGTGACTTGAGGGTGGAGCGGGGGTACCCCAAATAGAGTTGCTTGAAAAGGTGAGAAAATTGCTGCTGGTGACCTCTGTTTTGTTTCACCAGTTGAGTCTTGTTGACCGCTCTTGTATCCGTGCTCACCGGTGATGGGTAAACATTGTGAGGGGTGAAGATGTTGCGTGGCTTTTGTTTCCCGCGTGCGGATGTTGACGTATGTCATGGTTTGACGATACTTTTGGTCTGCGTGAGTTGAGGCTGTTGGAGTTATTTCGAGATGGTACTTGCTTGGCTTGGCCCCCTGATTCTCAACTCCTTGCGCTAGATTTCTAGCTAAGCGATTAAGTCACAGCTTGGCGAGACAGATGTTCCTCATCAAGATCTAAAAACAAGACTTGCAGCAACCTGCAATCTCCAGGAAACGGATTTAGAAGTCTGGAGACTTGCTGACACTGATAAGCACCAGGTTGTAAATCTGACTTCTGTACCTCGGACAAGGACCACATGATGCCATGATAGCATGGCTGCATGTTGCAGCGGAAATGAGGTTTCCACTGTTTTCATCTTGTGGGAACATGTTTAGACGAACATTCGCGATCATGACCTCACGTAGAGTGGTGATCATGGAGGGCGATCCAGGACCCAAGTCATATGCGAGGAATCTGTTGATTCCATCATCAGTCCACGAATCAAGTGGGATCCACTGCCTCTCACACAGCCCTCAAAGGGAGTTATCAAAATCATCTGGATACGCGGGCTCGGGTCCGCATGGGGTTACACGCCTTTTTGTTGATGATCTGGATGAACTCGAGATATTTCCCTTTTGAGCGGCTTCAAACCACGTCTGTTACACATCGCGTCATGGCCCTATCTGATTGGACGATAGGCCACGGTGCAGATGTTTCGAGTTGATGGTGGTGTGGCGCTGATTGGCTTTCCCGACAAACAGGAAGCATGGATACATCCCGGACGGGGTTCAGCGGTTTGTCGCCTCCTTTGACGGCAGGCACGGCAGCGCGTCGGCCATGGATGGCATGGATGGGAGGTCGAAGGCTGCCGGCCATGAAACAGCACATTGATTGTTGGGTGCAGCGCCTTTGTAGGTACTGTATGATACGGAGTATTTTACTCGTACAGTCAGCACATAGCACATGAATGAATGTGCTTGAGCCGGGAGTCAATAGGTAGTTGAGCATCTCTGCTTCAGGGCTCTGTAGTGCTTTGGACAGCTCTGTAAAGCCGTGGTCGCATTCAAGATTCACTGGAAATCTACCTATTACCCAGGACAGGCTTTGTAATGCCTTGCTCTCAGCCTTCCATGCCTTTGACTTGCTCTGGCTTTCACGCTCTCCCATTGTTCTCGTCCTCAGCCAAGTGAGCGTATCCTCGTCCAGAATACAGCCAAGGGCCGCAAACACACTCTGCAGGCAAATAGGTGGTGTCCTTCCATACAGTGCTCCGTACAGTAAGTAAAGTAAGGTAATAAACAAATCTTCCAGTCTCTGTGTGCTACACGGCTACGGCTGCGCTCGGGACATTATACGAGAACTGGCTGAACATCAGCTGCTATCACCCATCCAGTCTGCTCGCCTCTCCTACTCGTACTCTCACTAGAGTAGAGTACTCTGGCTGGTTCAAACAATCAAGCAGTCAAGCTCTTGCTTTTCGTCCATCGTCAAACTTCGGCTTAAATGCATCATCCATTCGCATCCATCGTGTCTGGCAGTGAATGGCAGTGTCTGGCAGTTGCTGCTGGTGGTCCTCGCTCTTGATTCTGTCTTTGGCCTCTTGGCCATCCAATAACATCCAATCCATCATGGGCCCCGGCCTCCCTCTAACCCAGTCAAGCTACCTTCTTCAATGCAGGGGTCTGCCCATGACCTTTCCAGCCTTCCCCTTCCCCTTCCCCTTCCCCCTTCCCCTTCTCAAGCCCATGCCCATGCCCACGCCATGCCCTGGCTACTAGGCTAGGTAGGTACTGTACTGGCCCCATCAGCAAATGCTCGTGCACCCGCTGTCGTTTCAGACCAGCCTGGTTGATCCATCCAGATCCACCAGAGCGCGAGCAACATGGAAGTCAGTCCAATCACTGTCCACCAAAATCCAGCGAGAAGCTCCCGAACCCACCAGAGCCAGAGCCAGAGCAGAGCAGAGCAGAGCAGCAGCAAGAGGCAAAAAGACCTGCGTGATCCATGCCATCCTTCCTCTCTCGTCTCACTTTCTCGCTCTCTCTCACGCGCTTCTCTCTTTGATAATCAATCCTAGAGGCCCGTCATCGCCGCCCATAATACTACCTCCCTCTTCCGTTCTTTGTTGATTTCGTGCAGCGCGACTCTTTTCGACTCGACCGGCTTACCTGAAGCAGTTGCGTGAAAGGAACAGGATACAAAAAGGGGTTCATCATTAATCGGCAGATTGTCTTTCATGCTCCGGTAAGCACGAGCAGCAGCCACGACCCTTCAACCTCAAAAAAGCAACCGATCCACTACCACCCTGTCTCGCTCATCCGAAACACCGCGTCTCCGTCTCGAAGGAGACTCACTTCACTCACCATTCGAAACCACAGACATCGCATCACTCCACACAGATCTAAAGAAAACCACTTCAGACGCAACGATCCTGGAAGATCTCCATACGCAGCCCGATCACCCAAAGCCTCGGGACAGCTTCGACTGTATAATATCAAAGAGCCTCCCGCTCTGTAATACCTACCAAGTTTGACATTCATCCCATCTTGCCAACACCCATCGAATATTAACCGCCCTCGACCTTACCCCAGCCTCATGCGTAGAGAGCATTCCTTACGATGGCCATGTTAGCTTCCAAATCGCCGTTTCCGGCGACGCTGGGTTCGACCTCCTCCAACCTCTCCTCATCGTCAGCCCAAGCAAGTATTCAATCGAGTCGGAGGGCGCCAGCCATGATTTCGTCAAACCAATCTTTCGCCAGCCCGACAGAGTCCGAGTTCTCCGATGTCGAGGGTCCAGAGTCGGCAAAGAATTGGGATGAGGAACGGGTATGTGACTGGTTGGTCACGGTCAACTGTGGAGAATACGAGAAGATCTTTCGAAAGAACAATATCAATGGAGAGAACTTGTTGGAGATGGATAAGGCTGTGCTGCAGGAGATGGGCATCGACAAGATCGGGGACCGAGTAAGGCTGTTCCTTAACATCAAGAAACTGAGGACGAAAGCCTATGCCAATCAAAAGAAGAGGAATAGAGTGAGTTTGTAAACGGATAATATCCTGCTGCTCCATACTGATAGTTGTAGGATTCCTTCGCTGGTCTTGAAACATTCACCCCTTCGTCAACTGGCTCGCCGAAACCTCTCAACTCTGCAAGAGCGATCCCGACTCCATCCGCAAACAAGAGATACTCGAGACAGTTCGACGGATTTACTCCAGTCACTGCCATCCCAGAGAACGTCAGCAAGCCGCCTTCAAGACCGAGTTCACCCCTCGCCGGATCGGAAGCCAGAGTCGCCAGACAGGCAAGATACGGCGTTCTGAGCCCAGCAGAGATCTCGAGGCGGGAGAATGCCCAAGGTTACTTTAACGGTGCAAGCAACCCTTCAAGTGCAGCAACAATAAGTGGTAGACGGCCTGGGACACCCGGAGACGGACAGCCACAGACTGCACGCCTGATTCACAACCATACCCGTGGCAATGGTAGCATTGATGGCTCGTTAATGGCTCAATTACCACAAAATCAAGATATCATTAGAGTCATTTCGTCCGGAGGACTAACAAAGGTCGTGCGAATTGTAGACTGCCAATCCTGCGACGAAGTCATGAGGTTAACATTGAGGAAGTTTGGATACCGGGAAGATCACGACAGGAATTACTGCTTCTACGTTTTGAACGGTGTCGATCCTGACCCAAGCCAATGTCGGAGGTTACCTGAGACCGACCTGTGGAGGATCATCAAGGATACGAGAAGGCCTGAACGGAATCGATTGATACTGCGAAAGATACATCAAGGCGAGCCGGGAGAAGCCGAGCTCCAACGAGCAGCCAGCATTGCGATGGAAGAGGCTGCTACGAGTCGGAGTCGCTTACCAGAGGGCATGGACAAACGCAGCCAACTTAAGGTGCAGCAAGTTCTGGGCGAGACTTTCAACGATGGACCACAACATCCTCTTTCGCCTGCATCATTCCAATCCGGAACTTCGGCTGTTTCCGCTGGCGAACGGGAACGTAATGTTTATAATGCAGCAAAGGACTTGGAGAGACCGCCATCGATGGAACAGCCAAGAGATACCGCCAGACCTAGACCGAGTGGGAAGAAGGGCGTGCTCCGACAATTCTTCGGCCAAAGACCGCCCAGCGAGTTGATCACTTCGGATCTGACGACATATTTCCCAGATCACCCTCGAGAGGAGATCGACCGTACTGCCAGACTTTCTTTACGAAGGTCGACCCGTCTCAGCAAGGTCAACTCTCGTTTAAGTGTTGCAAGTAATCTGAGCTTCGCGTCAAGTGTTGCCGATGCACCTCCTATGCCAACGATTGCCGACACATGGCTCAGTGGTAACAGCCAGCTCGCAAAAGTCAGGCCTTTAGATCTTTCCAGGGGTAACAGTGGACGTTACAGAGACTCAGTGGCATCATCGATGCTTGAACGAGTACAAGAAGAATCACCAATCGAACCAAACCGGAAATCATATGTCTCATTCGACAGTGGTTCCGATACGACTAATGTCAATGTCACCGACCCCGACGGAAATGTAATTCAGAACAGCTACTTCGAAGATGGAAGTACAGAAGCTGGCGGCTCACTGCGGGAGATTAGTCAAGCTTTAAACGACGACGGAGAGGATGAAGATGAAGAGTTGCAAAGTTTCTTGGCTGGCGATTCTTGGGATGACAGCAAATGGATGAAAGGTGCTCTCATTGGTCAAGGTTCATTTGGAAGTGTGTACCTGGCTCTTCACGCCGTCACTGGCGAACTTCTTGCTGTAAAGCAGGTCGAAGCCCCTTCACCTGGAGCAAACAGTCAGAGCGACGCAAGGAAGAAGAGTATGATCGATGCTTTGAAGCGCGAGATCAGTCTTCTGAGAGATCTTCAACATCCCAACATTGTCCAATATCTTGGAGCTAGTTCTTCCGCCGAACATCTCAATATTTTCTTGGAATATGTTCCTGGTGGATCAGTGCAAACAATGTTGAACTCTTATGGAGCTCTTCGGGAGCCTCTCATTCGCAACTTCGTTCGACAAATCGTCACTGGTCTTGCTTATCTTCACGGCCGAGAGATCATTCATAGAGATATCAAAGGTGCCAACATTCTTGTTGATAACAAGGGTGGTATCAAGATCTCTGATTTTGGTATCTCGAAGAAGATTGAGGCTTCCAACATCCTTGGCGGCGCTGGCAACAACAAGAATAGACCATCTCTCCAGGGATCTGTCTTCTGGATGGCTCCTGAGGTCGTGAAACAGACCTCATACACCAGAAAGGCCGACATTTGGTCCCTTGGCTGTCTTGTTGTCGAGATGATGACAGGAACTCATCCTTTTCCTGACTGCTCTCAACTACAAGCTATCTTCAAGATTGGAGGAGCTAAGATCAGTCCAACGATTCCCGATCATGCCAGCGAAGAAGCCCAGACATTCCTCAAGTCTGCCTTCGAGGTCGACCACACCAAACGACCAAGTGCTGAAGAGCTACTTTTCAGCCCGTTCCTTAACCCCATGACATAGTTCTGGGGCGGAACGCACACCCCGATATATCCCACATAGTTGATATGTCTTTACAACTCTTTTTATCTGCATTGCAAGCGCTGGTCATTGCATAGCATAGCACGGCGGGCAGGGAACATTTCCTTTTCTTATCCTAACGAACAAAGTACTTTCTTGTATACACACCCTTTTTCCTTTTTCTCGATGATGTTTTTATGACGAATGAAAGAAAGATTCCCATGTATGGCGGGTGGGGAAGATTGATGCATAGAGCATCTTATTGGTTGGAGTCGATTGGAAGGACGGATGGTTTTGGCTGCAAGGGAGAAAGGTGTGATTGGTATTGACCATTTCGAGGGGCGAGGAGAGCAGATATCTTAATTGATCAGTCGGTCGGCCTCTGCTAGATCGATGATGTAGATTATAGAGTGGCTGAGAAATATGAAAGAACAAATACTCCAAACTTGAACTTCTACTGCGCAGCGCCCGTCCTTTTTTAAGAATGTCGTCACGTGTGAGACTACTGACGTTGCTCGTTGACTTTGGCTGACATGTTTTTGGCTTAAAGAGTCGCAACAAAGACCTGCCAAAATACAAGTCTACTTCCACACCTTGAGTGTTACACCCTCATACGAAGGACGTCGTATTCTGTACCAATACAGCAACGGAAGGCCAAGCTGCCTCCAGACCCACCTCGAGCTTCTTACCTTCACCAGAGTAGTTTGCCTACCTGAGAGGCCTTGGTTCTTATGCCACGTTCGCTACTCACTTTAGTTCCACCCTCTTGATTCCTCTTGCCTTTCCAACTATCACAACGATTCAACTCACCCCGCTCATCCATTCCCAGCCACTTTCAATATTACCTCTTAGCCCATCACTTCTCAACAAGCCCATCTACCCCGGTCGAAACAACACACAGCCCACAGGACAACATCAACTGCCAATTCGGCTTAGTAGCCAGCATGGCCTCGAAATCGCAAGAACGTCTTTACTTCGCCTACGGCTCCAACCTCTCCTTGAAGCAGATGGCTCGTCGCTGCCCCAACTCCATGTTCCATTCCCTCGCTGTGCTGAAGGGTTGGAGATGGGTCATTGGACCGAGGGGATATGCCAATGTTGTGAAGTCAGATCCTCGCCTTAGCAGCATGGACGAAGCGCAAGACGAGGTCTATGGCTTACTGTACGTTCTGGATGAGGAAGATGAGGAGGCGTTGGATGTATCGGAGGGTGTGCCGGAGTGCTATGTTAAGATGATGCTGGGTGTTGAGATCTTAGGGAGGATTGGTGGGGCTGAGGACGTAGGGGAAGAAGGGGAAGAAGGAGAAGAAGGGAAGGCGATCGAGGTGTTGGTCTATGTTGATGTTGCGAGGACTGGGGTGGGGGTGTGTAAGGAGGAGTAAGTACCTTCGTATTCCTATCATATCCTCACCCTGCTTCATAATACTCCGAATTTCCTAGGGTTACGCTTCGGATCATAAGTAAGCTCAATGGTATGGTAGAATGCACCGCTGACTCGTTGCAGGTACGTCGCGCGGATGAACAGAGGCATCAAAGATGCTGTTGAGAGAGGTATGCCGCAAACATACGTAGATCAAAAGTTGAGGAAATGGGTTAGAGATGAGGATATACCGAGAGATGGGGACATGAAAGACCCTTTCTTCCCGGGCGAGCAATGAAGAGAAGGTCCAGCTGCTGAAGAGACATGAGGCGGGATGAGGGCTACCTGGACAGTTCAGATCCTCTAAAATGATTTCACACATTGCTTGGTAAGTTAACTTATCTCTTCTAAGCATTCAGCCATGAACATGAAACTTCTTTTTTGAGGTGTACTTGCTGGAAACGGACGGATCGTTCTGGTGGCTGATCCAAAAAAGAGCCTAAGCGAGGGGTGAAGGGGGTACGTCAACAGCAGTAAATACACGGGGTGCATACTGTAATTTGTCATTGAACATAGCCACAACTGCCTCCCTACTTACCTACAAGCCCTGTGCTTATGAACGTGTGCCCACTTCCCTGCTCATGTATCCAAAGTCGAACATACCGATCACTAAACTCTCGGCATCAATTTGTGCCGACGTTATCGGCTTCCCAATTAGGCCGACACCTTGTTCACTACAATGATCCCGAAAACATGAGATGAACAGGCACAGCCTCATAAAATGTGACGAGGTGAAAAGTTAAAATACAATGGTCTTGCATACATTGGTAAGCCTTATTGCCATTAAGATTTTGATGACGGAGAATCGGAGATTGTCGTCAGGCAGAGGTGGAGATGACAAAGAATGTAGATTTTTTCCGGCCTAATGAATCTTCTTGGAGGAGTATATATCTACGGGCTGCGACACCTCAAAGTATGCTTACGCTTTCCTCTTCAGCTCAGACATCCATCAATGTTCCTTGTACTTATCCAGGCTCATTATGTTTCCCACTAACCTCCTCTCGCCCATCTCCCTTTTGGGTCTCAGCCTCCTACCAGCTCTAACAACAGCTCTCCAACTCCCAAATTACACCAATATCATAACTTCAAGTAGCAAACCTGCGGTCCTAGACGTGACATTTCATGTCGCCAACACGACCATCAATCTCTGGAACTCTGGGCTCGTCAGCGACCTTAAGGATCTAGTTTCCAGACTCCAAAATGACAATGACACGAAAGTCGTAGTCTTCAGAAGCGACGTCCCAAAATATTGGATCGCGCATGCAGACCTGAATTTCGACACTGACAGTATGTTTCCCCCTTGGATTTGGCAGGTCCAAACCCGACTTCCCTCGGGGCTAGAAGCACCCGTTTATTGACAAACGTCCTATTTCAGATCCAACCATCGTAACCGACTCCATATACCTCATCAACAACATGACCAACCTCCAACAAACAACCATTGGCGTCGTCTCCGGGGTGGTTCGCGGCGGCGGTAACGAGTTTCTCGTCTCCTTGGATATGCGATTCGCGTCCAAGCCACACACGCTCCTGGGACAACCTGAAGTCGGGCTCGGTATCATTCCCGGCCTAGGTGGGATTCAATTTCTCGCACGCCTCATCGGGCGTGGTAGAGCTATGGAGTATGTGCTTAGCGGTAACGACATCAACGCCGCTGATGCGGAGCGTATCGGTTGGATCAACAAGGCTTTCGATACAGACGAGGAGATGGAGGGGTATGTATCTGGGTTAACCAAAAGATTGGCGCTATTTGATGGGGAGGCTATCAAGGCTGGGAGGATGGCTGTCAATGTGGCGACAACACCAGATGTGGAGGATCTGTTGGAGGATGAGAGGGTGTTTATTGAGTTGTATAAGAAGCCGAGCGTGCAGGCGAGGACGAAACTTGGGACGTTGGATGATAATGATGGAGAAAGGTTCTTTGGGGAGGCGTTGCCGTTGCTGTATGCTGGGGCTGCTGCGGGGACTGCTGCGGGGACTGGAACTTCGAGGAGGAGGAGTGTGAGGTATGCGATGTGAATAGAGGCGATGGAGTGAAAAGAGAGGTGCAAGGGAAATTGTCTTAAGCATGCATTGCTGGGGTTAGAATGAACATTATCGATGCAAATTCTGCGAACCGCTGTGTTTGACATGTTTAATGGACATTATCAAGTTTTGTAGCCCAACAACAATTGCCAACAGTGCTTTACAAATACATTAGCATGCCTCGTCTGCGACTGTGAATTCTTACGTCCAGCTCCCGCACGGAACTTTTAGGCGAACAAAACAAAACAAACCATACCCGCAGCAAAGACAAGAATATCACTACTCACAACACACGCAGCACTGCTCTCTGATGTCGGCGTCGGCGCCGGCGTTGCGAAGTTAACGATGCCAGTCCCCGTGGCAGAAACAGTCGGCTCAGGCGTTATGGTGCTAGGAGCCAAACTCCCCTCCACAAAGCCAGAGGGCGTCACTTCCTCTGCACCCCCAGTCTCCACCGCCGATGTCTCTGCAACCTCGGTAGCACTCACTTCTAGCGTCGTTCCCGCCGCCAGAGTCGTCGACCCCGTGATTGTAGCACCATTCGTATCCGTCGTAGCGAAGAAGACCAGTGACGAAGGGGACATCGTTTGTGCAGGCACTTCCTCAGCTTTCTCGTATAAGTCTGGCGGCATGGTGAAAGCTGCACTTTTGGGCTCGAGTTCAATTTCTGTCGCCATGGGATCATACTCTGTAAGTGCGGCTGTTTCGAGGGGCTCCTCGCCCTCAGCTACTTCAGTGATGTACGGCCAGTCTGCTTCAACCGCCGTTGGTAATTCCACCGTGTTGTCCTCAGATAATGCATCATTGCCAGAGTCATCTGCCTTTCTTACAAGTCTTTCTCTCAACTTTGCAGCAGCGCCAAAGGAGATCTTGATATATGGGATGTGGTGATTTGGAAACGGGATTCTGTAGTTCTGCTCGCAGCGGTAGAACTTGGGATAATCGACTTTCTGGCTGAAACCTCCCAGCTTGAGCGTTATTTTGCCGGTCGTGAGGCAGGGCATGCTGAAACTGCCTCTGCTCCAGCGTTGATAGCTTGCTACTCGGACAGCTTGGATGGATGGGGCTCCTCCAGATGTGACAAGCTCGAGGGATGATATCATCGATGCCACACTCGTTGAGAATTCTGTGACAGAAGATAGAATGCCGTCTGAGACTAGTTTTTGAATCTTCTTGACGGCTTCTTCGGCTGCCGTGGCTGAATTTGCGTTTGCTTGAGCATCCCCAACCCAGGATTCACTTAAGATAGCTGCGATACCATTCGGGAGCGAGGGTGCAGAGTCTGCAAGACTGGAGATGTATTCCTCCAGGTTCGGTAGGGTTTTTTCGATCTGTTCAATGATGGCAGGTAGGCGTTTTGCAGCTTGCAAGGTGTCTGCTACTTGGGAGATGCTGCGGATTTCACCTTCAATGACTTTATCCACGATAGTATCGATACCAAGATCGGCCAACGTATCAAACGCTGCGATCGCATCACTGACTACCTTGTAGAGATCCTCGGCGTTGGTGACGGTAGTCGTGAGTGTAGTTTGTAGACCGATAAGTGCTTGGCTTGTCTTGATAGTCTCCTCCACTGCCACCCACGTTAATCTGCAAGCTTTTTAAGTCTATATTTGGACTTACCCTTAGTCTTGAGCTTGCTGACGGTGGTCTCAGCGCATGAAGTGATATTGCTGCAAAATTGACTGGCGATCTGCGAGATGGATTGGTTGATTGTCCCAAACTGCTCTTCGATATTTCCAATGTCTTTGCCGATATTGTCCAGGTTACCGCTAATAGATTCGAAAGCCTTCTGCCAAGGAGTGAGGAACTCTTTGATTTGCTCACCCATGACCTCCTCAGAATCGGTCAAGTAATCTGTGAACCAAGCTCGGACTGATTGTCCACTACAGTCTCCGATGAAGCAGGGTGCAATTGCTGCATCTAGCTCTCTGTATCTTGTCAAATCGATCTGACATGTCAGCAATTGTAAGTAAAGCATTTCCGATTCAGACACATACTTCAGCAGCTGCGAAAATCTTGGTGTTCGCAGACTGAACCAGAGGCCCGCTCCCAGTGCTCAGCCCCATTTTGTTATCTTGCACATTAAATGCATTCTCAATCATACACTACAATTTGTGAGTCAAAGTTTCTTCGGCTCCTCGAGGAATAATAAATACCTGTTGCATCGAACCAAATTTGCTCAAAACACTATATGTTGCTGCCCCAGTATCTAGAGAAGTGATAGCGCCCTTGGCGATGTCCAAATCAATGAAATCGAATGCTTCAGGTAAACAAGTACAATAACCAGCCGCCTGTCGTGTGAGCTCGTCGAGGTTGGGAATACCTTTGCGTGCGACACCGCAGAAGTCGAGCTTCTTTGAACCAACATTGACACCACATGGAACAGATATGACCGTGGGGATGGTACCTGTCAAAGTGAGGAGACAAAATCAGCAGATTGGTCGCCACAGAATGAAAGTACAGAGTGATGAGTTTACCTGGGATACATGTCCAGCCATCACACCATTTGACACCCTTCCAGGAAACGCCGCAGGGATACCTGCCTGTGAGTTTTGTTTTGCATGGATCTACCTACAAAACGACTGTCTGTATGGGCTTGCATATTTGTCCAAATGAGAATTCTCATTACCTTAAAGAAATCCTTCTTGCAATTCTTGATGGCAAGTGTCGGGACACTAATCACAGCTTTACATGAACCCAACTTTTTGATAGACCCACAGAGTGTATCGAGAGTGCTTGCCGAGGAAAGCAGCGAGAGAGAAAGGAGAATCAGAAGAGGAAACACTGGGTGAAGCTTATGAAGAGAGTTTATCATTTTGTAGCGTGTCACTCTGCGTCTTGGAGTCTGATGAACAGGGACGGATCGGTGATAATCTTACCATGGGATACCGGCTAGGAGCCTGATATATACACCAGAAGTCTTTCGTTGTTGGCGATTGTAGAGGAAGTTATTCTATACTTTCGGACATCTGCACTCGACATTCCACAGTCAGCCGCACTTTGCTTGGCGCCCAAGTCTAGTACTTCTCCAAGAGCAGAATATGGTTTGGCTTCTGTCGAAGGCGCTGGCGAGTTAGTCTAGTTCGATCTCGTCGGTACCAAGTAATTGGCAGGAAAGCATGATGAAGTGACAGTCTAATGAGTGCAGGCGGGGCACTATTTTTCGCCCAGACAGCCCGAGTGCCTTCCTTTCGGATCCTCTTGATGCCCTCTCTTCAGGGAAAAGCTATGGGTTGAATCTCCCGTGCATTACGAATGGATGCCGCGTGAATAAAACACACATTCGATTCTGGGGAATCCTTCATATCGGTCAGACAAGTTATTTTGCACGGACACAAAGCCCGTCGATATGAACCTGTTCCGGTTGTGGATTCATTACTTGGAGCTAGTCTGACCCTTCTGATCCATTCTCTTCTCAAACTGTCACCGACGGCCCAAAATTGCCCTTGGAAATCTTGACAGGCACGTACGATACATACTTATCCTAGCTCGCTTTCTCAACCACGCTCAGATAGTCTAGCCAGCTACATTGCACTACAATCTCAGACACTCCGCGATCCTACAACGCCCTTTCAGCTTCTAGTATCATCAGCTTTCGAGCCCAAAGCCACAGTTGAAGCATAGAAACATGGTCGTGGATCGCAGGGCAACTTGAAGCTGCCATAATCCATATCTTGGCATCCTTGTTTTTGGTTTGGGTTCTCCACGTCAGCCCATCAGATGACCAGTCTACTACTCAGTCTATTCCCTGATCAGAGCTGGGGGCGTAGTATCTCTCTCGTCCCAATTCGCCTGTGTCACAGTCCATCTAATGAGTCCCCTCCCACCAGTGGTTGCAATCTAGCCCATTGGGGTCTACGGTCATAGACGAGACCTTGGGCTCGGATGCTGACTCTTGTGCAACGGGATCCCAACTCCCAATAGAGAAATATAGTACAAGGATGGTGGGTTGCTCCTGTCTCTCATGACTAAGATGGCGGCTGGAGTTGGATTCTTAGGACTTCAGCAAAAACGCATGATGCTTCAGTCGTTCATCGTTAAAGGCTTGTCTGTGGCTGCTTCCAAGGTCTTGCTGCCATGCATGTGTATCCATCTTCTGATCTCTTGGAAGTCTCGTAGCCATTTGAAATCTGGATACTGAATTCGCGTGACCAGCACTTGGGTTGGTATCTGGGAATGAGTCTTCTGCAGAGGTGTTATTTCTCTTGAGGTGCATTGCGGTGAACTGGTGGCTTTGGTGGATCGTGAGATTGTTTCCGAATTACTGGACCTTGAAGATAAGATGCAGACTACCTTGACTCTGGTCCAGTACCAAAGACCCAAAGTCGGACGCAGAAAGATATTTCCAGGTTCCATTCCCCCCTCTAGTCATCTAGCCGAATCGAGCTCAACCTTGTTTCGGGCTTTCATAGCTTTGTCATAAATCCAACATACAGTGAGCCAAAATCCGGTTGCAAATCGACTTATTTCGGGCCAAGTAGTGGAAGAAATGTTCAGGTCGTCAGCAAGGCGCCTTCAACGGCTTCTGGGCACTAGATTATGGCGCCAAAAAGCTGCCGTCATTCCAGCCTTCAAGTTCTGCAAGACGTTCGAGGTTCACAGGCTCATTCAAACCCGAAAGTCGCTGGCAATCCCAAAGACCGCAGACTTTGGCTGTGTAGCTGCACCAAGTCCACCCAAAGTTGCCAAGAACAACTTGTCTTCGTTTAGCAGAAAAACCATACCGTTCTCACCCAGAGCAAAATTTGCAGCGCCTCCAGACACTAGAATCTTACCCAGAAGCCTACCCTGTGAGTTCCCTGCATGCAGCGAGTTAGCATGGCGACGTACCAGTAATGGGCTGCTGCATCACGAGAGAAGTGGAATACCGAATGCACTCCTTCTTCACTTACAGATATTGACGCCATCTCCACACCCTGCATATACATTGCCTGCCTTGTCAGTTTTGATTCCGTCTGGAATCCCAACAGAGGGCATAGCGAATGTGCGCCTGTTTGACAATAAAGGCCCAGCACCAGAAGTAACATCATAGGCGTAAATAGTCTTCGCTGCTGTAGGGGCTGTCGAGCTCTGAGCCGTATCAGTTATGTAGGCAATCTTCTCGTCTGGAGAAAATCCAATGCCATTGGGAGCTGCAAGTCCATCTGCGACGACGCGGATATCTGTTGTGCCTGGTACCCAACGATACACTTGAGCTGGTAGCTGAGGCGCTGGTCGAATGTTCTGGATGAATCCAAATTGAGGGTCTGTGAACCAGAGAGCACCATCTGAAGTCCGTATCACATCGTTGGGAGAGTTGAATGGTATGCCAAGGTAGTTGTTGATTAGATTGGTCGTGGCAAAGGGCGCGGTTGAACTGAGTCTGAGGAGCCCACCGGGATTGGCGAGGTCACCTTGTGCACAGAAGATCAAGTTCCCGTCAGGGAACAGTGTACCACCATTGGCAAGGTGTATCTCTCTTCCTGTCGGGGTGATGGTTTCGGAAGACCAGATTTTGGTGGTAGGGTCCTGGGTGATACGTGATATAACGACGGCTTTCTGGTTTGTGTTGGGGGAGTTGATGCCAGTGAAAGTATACTGGTTAGAGGAAACAAATAGCACAGGTGGATTGCTGCTAGCAAGTACAGCGGCCTCGTGAAATTGAGGAAAGCTTGTATTTGCAGAGTTGAGAATCAGAGTGAGGGTAGGAGCATCGCCCAGGATTGCTAGAAAGGCATCGTCGTAAACTTGGAACTGGATTCCTGAGCTGACTGAAGCATTATTGAAGGCGTTGATATCAGCGACAACCTCTGGTGTGATGCGCTGCAACATGTCAGCTAAACCGGCCAGCACCTGTATATTCCATATTGCCGGCCAGGCACACAGCCTTGAGATGCTCACTGGTATGTTTTGGTGAGGAAGGAGATGTCGAAAATATCGAGACTTACGACGACATTATTGGCAAGAGCAATTACGCCGTTCACGACAGTTGTGAGAAGTATCGATCTTATCAAACACGGATTCATTGTAGCTGTGAAGTATCGTGACTAGATTATGCATCTCGTTGAGGAGGAAGAAAAGTTCGGCGGATCACGAAGGCCTTATATGTACATCGATGATGATCATTCTTAGCCTCGATCAAAGTTCGACCTTGTGGAACTTGAATGGAGTAGCCAAGCAATGTAAGGGCCGACCAAGACTCCTGGATATACTTCGGAACGATTCCACAGGGACATGACTTGACACAGGTAATAAGCTACAAAAAACATCAGGTCGAGACATGAAACTTCCTTACCGATATCGTGGCCTTGTTGTGGGTTGAGATCATAGTTTATCATGCAAAACGAACTTGGCAGTGGAATAGCATTACCCGAGGCGGGTGCAGGCCTCAATGAATATGCTGCAAAGGAACAATATACCATCAGGGCAAGACGGTATGTAACACTTTGAATGAAGCAGCGCAAGAACGGAAAGTACCCACGTTGAACCTGGCACCCAACTTCGGCTCTGTTTGGATCACAGCAAGCTCCAAGCCATCGCCCTGGGGATGGGAATCTCGGTTCCTTTTGTCATGATAACATCCAATGACACCTGCCCTGTAGATTAAATTACAAATTTAATTACTTAGGCTGGTAAGAATGGTAGAACGAGGACCGAAACAGAGCAGTTAAGGGTCAGTGTGGCAGAAGCTGTCTCGAAGTTTCACTGAGGTTGGGCTGCAATTGCAATCATGTAGCGACGAAGCGATTCATAGCTTGAGGAACTTTTAAGCCCCAGTTGAGTATCAGGGCAGCAGAGCATCGGAGCGAGGTGCTACGAGTCCTGGCTGTCTTGTCGAAGGATTAACAACCGGCGCTGATTGTAGTTGCAGCCGCTGAGATCGAACTGCCCGAAGAATGGACCTGATGCTACACGAGCGGGACTGATAGCATGTAAGCCAAATGCTAGATTGGTGACATGGATTTCCTCCATCGAAGCTGCCGCTGCCAAAGAACTTTTGGATGAGGCGAAGTTGAATCATGACTCAGATTTGACTCGAAGTGACCGGCTCAAGAAGCTGAATGGAGGAAATATAACAAATGACTGTTGAGTACTCATTGTTGACTCTCTGAGCCTGTCCCTTGGTCATAATCGACAAGTATTCTTGGTGATAGTCGTAAAGACTGTCCGAAGATGATCATCCGAGTTCAAAGCCTCACGGATGAAGTCAGCGAAGTACACGCTAGTGCACGTGCCTCGAAGCTTTTGAAAGACCCTAAATATCGCCTCGCTCTGCACCCACAATCCCACGTCACACCCGCACAACACTGAAAAGATCTTGACACTGTGTATTGCAGAGTCAAGTTTCTGTCTACGAAGAACCTCTCGAGAACTCGAGTGCTCACTGCGCCATCAACCGCCGAGATGAGCGACGCCCAAGCAAACGAGGCGGAGAAGAACATCGAGATCTGGAAGGTGAAGAAACTCATCAAACGACTGGAAGCTGCCAGAGGAAATGGAACTTCCATGATTTCCCTCATCATTCGTGAGTCCTAGAGATCAGTGCGCGACGGATCAGCTCTGACTGAAAGAACAGCGCCCAAGGACCAGGTTTCTCGAGCCGCGAAGATGTTGGCTGAAGAATACGTGCGCTTTGTCCCACTTCCCCATTCTACCGTGTGTGCTAACATTCGCACAGGGAACCGCATCAAACATCAAATCTCGAGTCAATCGTCAATCCGTCTTATCTGCTATCACGTCTACCCAACAGAGACTGAAGTTGTACAACAAAGTTCCTCCAAATGGATTGGTTGTTTACTGTGGTGAAATCTTAACATCAGAAGGCAAGGAGAGAAAGGTCAATATCGATTTCGAGCCCTTTAAGCCCATCAACACCTCCCTATACCTTTGCGACAATAAGTTCCATACCGAGGCTCTCGCCGAACTCTTGGAATCAGATCAGAAGTTTGGTTTCATCATTATGGATGGTAATGGAGCTCTTTTCGGAACCCTCAGTGGTAACACCCGAGACGTAGTTCACAAGTTCTCCGTTGATTTGCCAAAGAAGCACGGCCGTGGTGGACAATCTGCCCTTCGTTTTGCCCGTCTCAGAGAGGAAAAGCGCCACAACTACGTCCGTAAGGTTGCTGAGTTGGCAGTCCAAAACTTCATCACAGCCGACAAGGTCAACGTTGCTGGTATTATCTTGGCTGGCTCCGCTGATTTCAAGAACGATCTGAACCAGTCTGATCTTTTTGATAACCGTCTTCAAACCAAGGTCATCAAGGTTGTAGATGTTTCTTATGGTGGTGAGAATGGTTTCAACCAGGCTATTGAGCTCTCCGCCGAGACCCTCAGCAACGTCAAATTCATCCAGGAGAAGAAGCTCATCGGAAAGTACTTTGAGGAGATCAGTCAGGATTCCGGTCGTGTGTGCTATGGTGTTGAGGACACTTTGAAGGCACTGGAACTTGGAGCCGTTGAAATTCTCATCGTCTTCGAGAACCTTGAGATCAACCGCTGGACCCTCAAGGATGTC
Source organism: Cadophora luteo-olivacea (assembly GCA_026120085.1). Classification (NCBI taxonomy): domain Eukaryota; kingdom Fungi; phylum Ascomycota; class Leotiomycetes; order Helotiales; family Ploettnerulaceae; genus Cadophora; species Cadophora luteo-olivacea. The sequence goes on along the minus strand of JALRMC010000052.1, from coordinate 65,836 downwards.
AACGGAACTTTGACTATCCTTCACACCACCAAGCAGCAAGAGGCGGCCAATCGCGATCAGTTTATGGACAGGGAAACCGGACAGGAGATGGAAGTCGTCTCGCAGGAGTCCTTCCTCGAATGGATCGCTGAGAAGTACAAGGACTTTGGGGCAACTCTAGAGTTCGTTTCCGACCGTTCCAGTGAGGGTAACCAGTTCGTGAAGGGATTTGGTGGAATTGGTGGCCTTCTCCGCTACAAGGTCAACTTTGAGCAGTTGGCCGAAGTCGACGATGACGATGATTACTACGACGGTATGTGTGACGCTGCCCAAATTTTATCAGGAACCCACTAATATGTGATTAGATTGACAATCTGATGCCCTCGCATTGGGCGAGGAACCAACTCTTGTCCCGTCAGGTCAGAATCTGTCACCTCGCCCAAGTGCCGTGCAGCAGATCAGACATCACCCGACCCCGGTTGGCTCTCGCCAGAGAAGCGCTGTGTCAAGACCCAGCCCCCTCCGGTCCGTTACGACGGTTACTTGAGTTGATCAAATGGATATCAGAGGTATGGAAATCCTCAACTACAGCACCTCGGCAGCTTTGCTGACAAGTTAGCCTAGGATAAGCAAACCACCTGTTGAGAACACTCTGATATTTGCATGGAAAGTGTGGAGAATTGCGCGAGACAAATTGCTTATTATCAGCGACCATGTTTGTATTTTGAGATTTCCAACGCGAGGTGCAAAGTAGGCTCGACTCCCCTTTGATGGGTCGAATCAGGAGCAATTCGAGATTTATTTGGACTACGCATTTCTTGAGTGAACGTTCAAATCCACACTGTCCTTTGAGCACCGGCGCAAGTCTTCAGCTTAAACTTTTGAGGTAAGTCGCGATCGGAGTAGGATAACCAGATATTCACAGCTATGTCACCTGCAGTCATCAGTTGAATACAGAGCATCAAGTATTTCTCGATCTTTCTATATTGTGCAAAATATGTCCCGTGGTAGCAAGAGCCGACCATTGAAAACGGAAGGTGGGGTTGGAGGGGCAAGTCTATCCGATACGCGGGGCAAATTTATGTCGGAGCTCGAATAATTCTTTGAATCACAATCGATAACCTCAATAACGCTCACAGTTGACAACAGGAGCCGAGCCCGAACTAGAAGGGAGAATGCGGCTATCAACAGCAGCCCATTGATGCCTTAAGCCATTTAATTTTATTTTATGCTGATATCGCGACTTCGAGCCCCCCAACTACCTTCTTCTGCTCAACATCCCGCCATCATGGCTTCGCAAAACGACGAGCACGATCACCCCGTCCCTATTGTTTCTTTCCTTGGTCCTGTTTCTTCATACACCCATCAGGTACATACTCTTGCAGATGATGAACGCCCCCCTTGGTCCATTGGACTGACAGATTTCGACCTTGCTCAGGCGGCACTCAGTACTTTTGAGTCCGATCGATACGACTACCAACCCGCGGTCACCATTACAGGTACCGAACTTGCAATCCGAAGGACTACACCATCTAATCGTGGGATCTAGATGTCTTCGAAGCTATTCAGTCTGGTGAAGCCGCATTAGGCGTTGTGCCATTCGAAAACTCTACGAACGGAGCAGTCGTCTACACCTTCGAGCTTCTCGCAGATCGACATGGCCGATTTCCGGATGTCACAGTCTGCGCTGAAGCCTACCTGGATGTCAGCCACTGCCTCCTAGGCAAGAAGTGCGCAAGCACTGATTCTCCTGACTTGTCTGGCGCCTGCACTCCGACAATGTCGAGCCCGAACCCTCTTAAGCCACGAGTATCCCCGCTCCACAGCGTCAAGCATGTCAAGCGACTTCTGAGCCATCCGCAAGCCTTCGGGCAATGCGAGACATTTTTAGGTGTCTACTTGAAGGGGGTTGAGCGAGTCGATGTCAGTTCTACAAGTAGGGCGGCGGAGATGGTGAAAGAGGACACAACGGGTACAAGTGCAGCCATTGCGAGTATCCTTGCCGCCAAAGTCCATGACCTCGATGTCCTGGCGAAAGGGATAGAGGATCGGGAGGACAATACCACAAGATTCTTGATTATCCGGAAAGGTGTTGATAAGCAGGCAGGATCAGCAGACAAGACCAAAACCCTCATCTCATTCAAGGTTGATCATGGCACACCAGGTGCTCTGGCATCGGTGCTCCATTGCTTCCAGATGTACGGCATCAATCTTACCAGTATCAACAGCAGACCTACCAAGGTGGTTCCGTTTCAGTACATTTTCTTCGTGGAGTTTGAGGGTAGCAAGTTGCATGATCCTACGGGTATGGTGAGGAAGACATTGGATGCTTTGGAAAGCTATGTGCAGAGTTGGAGATGGTTGGGAAGCTGGGATGATAAGCTGAAGAAGAGAATATGAGGAAAGGATATTGTGTGCAGATATGTCCTGAGAAGACAACGAGCTCAAGCTTTAGATAGGATTTCCACAGCTTGGAGCAGCTCCGAGAACGGAGTCTTATCGATAAGAGCAATCGATACATCCCTGTCATTGCGGACAGATCCAGTAGCTCGTGAGGATAGCTTCCCGGAGACAGGGAGTAAAGTAACAAGAAAGAATAAACAACGAAATGACATGAAGTCAACCGCATTTTTTACTGCACTGCGCAATGGTGCTACTCCGTTTCGAACTCTACTAAGGCCTCATCATGCAGTAATCCGATATTTGTCTACGGAAGTAGACCCTTCTACAGAAACATCATCTCTGGAGACAGACTCGCCTCGAGAACAACCTTCTCTTCAAACCACACTCCAAGCCGAGCTCACCTCCCGTCCAATAAACACGTCGACCGACTATATCTCCCCCATTCCCTGGAATCTCCTCAATATATCCCTCTCAGACTTCCTACCGCCATCATGTCAACCACGCAATTGCAAGCCAGCAGAAGCAGAGGATTCCAAAGACCCAGCTGCCATCCCTTCTTTTGCTAAAACATCTATACCCCAGGGCCACCATCTAGTCTACTTTCCACCGCCAGTTCCCGACAGCAGTCTCCTACCAGATGGCACAGACTCCCTCCACTCCCCCGGCGCACCATTTATGAAGCGTCTCTGGGGAGGTGGCTCTATAGTCTTCAACCAGGAAGAAAGGCTCCAACTTGTGTCCAACAGGCTCGCAGTCTGCGGCGAAGAGATCACAGATGTGAAAGTCAAGGGTGTGGAGGGACAAGAGAAGGTCTTTGTGACGGTAACAAGGAGGATAGCTTCTTTGGCAGCCGGGGTGTTTAGAACGGGAAATGCGAGCACGAGGAGGAGGCGGAAGGATGCGCTTCTCAATATGGATAAGAAGCAGTTGGCGAAGAGGTATGGGACGGAGGGGCTGAAGCCGTGGGCGGTGGTTGAGGAGAGGAACCTGGTGTTCATGAGGGAAAAGTCAAAGGAGGAGGCCAAGGAGGATTTGGAGAAGGTGGGAAGGGTTGTGAAGCGTATGTTTGAATCAATTTCTTGTTTGAATACTATTTGGGAAAGGTTACTGACAGCAGATCTACAGCAATTCATACTCCCGATTTCAGCGTCTCCCTCACGCCTAATGCAGCTCTCCTCTTCCGCTTCTCAGCTCTTTCATTCAATGCCCACCGGATACATCTCGATCCACAATACACACGGGAAATTGAGGGTCACCGAAATCTTCTTGTTCACGGCCCGCTGACTCTAGTACTCATGCTGTCAGTATTGAGGTCTCAAATCACTGAAGCGAAGATGGTTCTGCGGTTCGATTACAGGAATTTGGCACCGCTGTATGTGGATGAGCAAATGAAGATCTGTATTAGACGAGATCCAGATAGGGAGGATAAGTTAGATATCTGGGTTGAGGGGAGGGACGGTGGATTGGCGGTGAAGGGAAATGCGATTATTGGGGATGTTGAGCTGGACAGACAGAGTTCGATAAAGAGGAAGCCGAAGTTCAAACATCTTGATCTCGGAGGTAGACTACCATATCGACAGTCTTCCGTAAGTCACAGGTCGGGCAACTCTGCGAGAAATCAAGGTTAGGCTTAAGCTCGTTACTGTTTAGGCCATGTACAGTATAATCCGCTAGTAATGATACCCAGGAGAAGGCAATTCGAACTTTGGAATTTAGCTACAGGCCATTTCATCTAGGTACAGTGCACCATTTCAAAACATCTCCTCCTACGAGAGACATGCCCCGGCCAGCAAGACAATTGCGAAAAGCAGGACCTTTTTGGTTGAGGAATCTGTCTTGACTCACCCCAATCAGTTCTGCCCAGCTCTCGGTCTACTCTTTGTCTACTGTTTCTTGAAGTTCTACGAGACCAGTCTCAGGTCTGCTTCTGTGATCTCAGCAGTGAGCAAGCCTCCACGATGAAGCCGCTGCCTACAATGATAGCTTATGCTAATAGCTCATCGAGCATTCATGAATCTGTGATTTCCAATTCAGGGTGCTGGTGAAAAGACTCTGTATATGATTTCGGACGCCCTCGGCATATTACAATGGCAAGCACATTCTTCAAGTACATTCCGGAGATATCTCCGTTGTGTAGGGCTGTACCACAGTGCAAATCGAAAGTGCTTCACGTGTATTGATAAGCCGAGAACTCTACTTGAAGATCAAACCTAGCAAGATTGCTTCATCTTTTTTAGCCCACTCCAAATTGTGATGACTTTTACATCTCATCAAAGACAAAATTGAAAAACTGTTCCCGATGTTCAGCCTCGTCTGTATATCAAAGTAATAATAAGATATGCTCGCGGAAAGAAGAGATTGGACTCAGCAGATCTCGTTTCAAGTATATTTGTGTTATCAAAGGACGGGGACAAGAATGTTTGTCGAGCCGTATCAACCGTGGAACCCTGCCTGGAATGACTCTCTGGTCAACGAGCAAATTCTCAAAACCCTTGAGGGTCGATAAGATGAGAACATGACATGTGTTTTGAAGAAATCTGAGATTGGAATTCTGACAGATCACCGAGGGAGTTCTCAATATAATTAAAGCGAAACAGGCGGAAAGACAAGGACAAGATCCTGAAGATAGAAAAGACGTTTCGACCAGTTGTAGCTCCAAGCTCCATCAAGGTATGTACGGAGTATGTGACTGTGTAATCATGTACCTTGAGCTTGACCAGGTCCATCCCGCCAATCCGAGCTTCCATTCCTTCACATGACAAGTCAATACGAGAATGAGCCAGGGCTGAGCATCCCAAATTGGGGTATTTCTGAAGCTATCTAGAAGTCTCGTTCGTATTCGACAGAGAGAGAGAGACTTCCTAAGCTCGTCGACTGCATGGCGCGTCAAAAGTTGACTTTTTTTTTCTCATTCTGTATCAGACCACCGCTAGTAAAGCGCATGTCGTTCACACTGTGCGGTCGTAGGTAGACTCGTGGTCCTGGGTATGGGTGGTCCCTCAAGCAGGGATTCCAAGGATAGCAGCGACCCCTCATCCAATGGATCGTCAGGGTGTGTCCATAGCCGTGCGTCACTTCTTGGACACACATGCAAAGTCCACCCCACCTGGCGCAGGCTTAGGCTTAGGTAGGCTTGAGAAAATCCCGTCCCGGATCCAGGAGAGGTTTTGGTGTTGTTATTGGTACGGGCATGGGTATGGTACCTATGGATGGACCAAGAGGATAGGACAGGACAGGATAATACCCACACCATACGGCTTCTTTGCCCAGCTCTTCTTGTGAATATCTTCATTTCTCGTATGCTCCTTGTAATTTTGTTATCATCTTGCGCATTGCCCCAGCAGTTTCCGGACAATCCCCTGCATTAGTCTCCATCGCCTGCCTCACTTGCCCGCCCGCGTATGCTTGCTTGCTTGCTTGCTGCCAGGCCATACCCTACAACTAGCTCGGCGACATCATACACAACAGCTTTGATCAGCCAATTGTGCGGCAGTCGGTTGATCTTGCTTGCTTTCCAGCCATTCTGTCTTTCCGACTGTCTTTCTTTCTCATACCATTGCATTGAATTGGATTTGCTCAGTCAGTACTGACAGTGAATTACTCCTTCCGGAATCTGGGGCAACCAAAGACAACCACTCTCTCGAGATCCTCGACCCTCGCATTTAGTTGCCCACACGCACACCGCATTGCAGCGCTCAGCCTCCCCCGGTCTGCTTATCATTTACCTCGAGTACGCCCTCACCTTCCCCGGACCGATTGCATCTTGAGATCCTGCCGCTAGAATCTATCTGCAAAGCAACTGCTCGAACTTTCCAGCTCCCGCAGAACATCCCACCCAATGTCCTCCCCACGGACTTAAAAGCTTCTGTTACGCAGACCCGACTTGCAGACATAAACCAACGCCTCGAGGAATGCGATGGCGCCTTCGGCGAAGGAGAATGGAGGAAGTAAGGGCGACAGGCGGAAAAGCATGAATATTTTCTCGAGAGGATCCTTGACAGGTCTCACCCAAATCAACACCGATGTCTCATCCAGCGATAGCCTAGACAATGGGGAGAAGAAGGAGAAGAAGAAGATGGGGAAACGTAGCTCGCTGTTTGGTCTTGGCCCAGGATCAAACGCTGACCTGTCACAAGATGGATCTATGAGTCCTGTGAAGAGCAGTGACAAACTTGATTCTCCCAAATTGCGGCCCAAAACCCTCCAGAAAAACCGACCTGCTTCAATCTTTGGATCCTTGGGCAGGAAGTCTCTCACACATGTGGATGAAGGGGAATCGGACAGTCTACATACCGGCACACCGGAATCTCCAGAACCAGAAGGCATGCATTTACAAGCTGGGCAGACGAGTAGTAGGACGGTGCTGTATCATGGAGAGATCCAGACGACAAGTGGCATGTTCAGGAAAAAGAAGGAATATTTGGTCTTGACGGATACACATTTGCTGCGCTTCAAGAGCCAGGCCAGGGCATCAGAGGCTTTCTCTTCTATTCCTATGCCACATGGACGGAATAATGCAACGCGTCACCCTTCTACGACATCCATTGGGTCCTTGCAAGAAGTACAGTCGAACAACTCCCATACTTCGGCAGAGCATGAAAACCAGATACCCCTCAGACAGATTGTTACGGTCTACCGACTCGAAGATGGGCGGCCTTTCTTCACAACTGAAGTGGTGTACTTGGACGAGGATTCATATGGTGTTGGGTCTATACAGCTCATGCTCCACGACCCCAAAGACGCTGACCTCTGGCACTCTTCAATTCGAGGAGCTGCGCAGAAAGCAAGATTACTCATGACAGAACCATTCCCAGAAAAGATCGTTCGATATCTGGTTGCAGCAGTAGACAGCGTAGATGACTATAATGCTGACCACTTCCAAATATTTCGGGTAGTGAGACGAACCACAACAAAAGCTGGCCGCTCGGCCGATGACTTACAGAAGATGGGCTCTTCGGTCTTCTATTTAGTCGTTGGGATCCACAAAGTTCATCTAATACCGCTTCCTGACTTCGGTGTGCCGTCTGGCCGTCTTTCGAATACCAAAATCGGTCGCGCTTCTTGGGGAATTGTATCCTTGATCGACATGAGAGTTACATATGACGATGACAGATTCGAACTGGCATTTCGACAACCTGTTCGCGCAGCGGAGGTACTCGAGCTAGCAGCTTCAGCGAGTCCAGATATTGCTTATTCACTTCTGCGAGCTTGGCGGCATTTAAAACCGCTTTGGGATGACCACAACTTCAACTATTCTGGACCAAGGCGAATAGTCGACACTTGCGAAGCAGGACTCACCATCGATGATGACGAACTCGATGGCTTTGATAGAACACTTGCGGCATACTGCCTAGCCTACAATACCAACCCTCTTAACATCCAGTATGCAGTCGATTGGCAAGTGGAGGACGCGCCGGAATTTTGGCTCTGGCCCCCGAAATATTCCAAGAAGTACACATTGCCAGAATTGCTGGCCATTATGCGGAGTCTACGATGTAATGAACGGTTCAGGTCCATTTCCTTCCGAGATATCGATCTACATTCCTTGCACAGTACAATCGATGGAAACGGTATTGAACATGCGGCCTGTGCGACTCGGGGTGGGATCCCAATTGACGTGTACTTCAGTCTCAATCCAAAGGACAAGTCGCTGCTCTACCAAGAGGTGCAGGCCCTTGCATTGAAGTCGACTAGGCTCAGGAGAATGGACTTCACAAATTGTCTTCCCAGAAGGCGGCCGAAGGACAATTTCGATTTCGACGGGCGTGAGGTTGAGAAAGATCCTGGATGTGAAATTGTAGCGGCATTACTACCCCTCTGTCAATCCCAACTTACAAATGTCGATTGGATCATCTTGAACGGCATTGAGTTAGGAGAGACGGATCTTGATTCCTTGATTCCTGCCATGCAGAAATCGCAGGCCAAATTGAGAGCTATTGAATGTTCTCACTGTGGCTTGAATGACAGAGGGATAATGCAACTCATCACACATCTTGATCGGCAAAATGCTACTTTGGAGTACATCAATTTGTCGGACAACCCTGGTCGGATCAATTTGGAGCAATTCCAAGCTTCGATGAGCCGATTTACGAAATTGCGGAAGCTCAACCTTTCGAGGACTACCTGGACGACTGGAGATCAGCCACTGGTGCTTCCTGAGATATTGATGACTTGGAAGCTCCAGGAGCTGATCTTGGACGGGGTTGCTGTAGGTATCGCTTTGTCACCCAAGCACAATCCAGACTAAATTGAAACAGATCAATGCGAAAACACTCGAATCCATATCGACATATTTGGCAAGCGCAATGTCAGACGATCTCTACATCCTCAACTTGGATCAGTGCAGTTTGAATGGCGGCGACGTTGCTCTTCTGATGCACTCTATGGTCAGAGTCCCCGGCGAAATTCGCAGTCTCGAGCTCCATGTAAGTGCCAATCGGTTCGAAAAGGGTGTTAGTGAGATAGTCAAAGCTATTCGAGCCAATCATGCCCCAACTCATCTTTTTCTCCGAATGATTGAATTTGCGAAGGAGGATCATTTCCGGGAGCTCTTGCAAGCCTTACGAACGAATACTACGATTCGCGTTCTGGATATTTCCAAAGCTTCCCTTCCTTATGATGCGGGAGAAGAAACTTGCGAGGCCATGAAATTAGTGTTTGAGGACAACAAAACTCTGGAAGACCTGGATATATCTGGAGAACAAGCTCATCTGGAAGTTACGCGATTTGGAATAGGACTCAACAGTGCGTTGCAGGGTCTCAAGAAGAACAAAACGCTCAAAATCCTACGCATCATGTATCAGAACCTTGGGCTCGAAGGCGCCAATACGCTCTCATCGGTCATCGAAGCGGACACCGGTCTCACTCATATCTATTGCGAGCACAATGACATCAACCTCCAAGGATTCACCACTCTTGTCAATGCTCTTGCCAAAAATTACAAGATCGTGCTGCTTCCGTTCTTACAAGACGATCAAACCACATCGATGAAGAGAATGAATGCCAACATGAGGGAGACAAGGCGCTCGGCAACTTCCAATAAGAACGATCACCACTTGAAGAGTTCTGTTCGACGTACACTTACAACATTTGGTGTCGGGCATGCGAAACCAGAAAAGCCGGAGCTGACTCCTCAAGATGTAGATGAGGTAGTGAGACTCTTGAATGAGCGTTGGCAGCAACAGATGAACCGATTAGCACAGTTCCTCGAGCGAAACGCGAACATAGCGGCCGGTGCTCCAGGCTTCGGTGTTGATGGAGAGAGTATTCTCAGCGAAGAAACGATGCGTCCCACCACTGCTCTGAGCGACCAGGGTATCTTGGAGCAAGTTCTAAGTAACACTACACCAAAGGTTGAGCTTAATAACCCCGTTGAGTCTCATGTGTACAACCAGACGCCGGCCATGAATATCAGTAGTGATTCTACGTATGCGAAAGAGAATAAGGAAAATGGAAGAATGTCGAGTGTGGCAGAGTCCGATGACGAGGAAGAGCGACCTGTCACTGCAAAGACTAGGAATGGAAAAGAAAAGGTCTTCGAATTGAGGGAGACAGAGAGCGGAATGTTTACGATGGAGTCATGATGCCACCATCCATCCAGTCAGGAGAGGCGAACGTCGGTCATTTAGATTGACCCCAAGGCGTGATTTTTACATTCTTCAAAGACTGCTGAATTGACGACCAGGATGCATATGTATAAGGAGCAGTGTTTTGTTGGATTCTTTCTCTTCCACCGTTTAATCGTCTCTTTCTCTGTTCATTTTTTTGGAGTCGGTCGGTTGCATTTGCATACGGGGAAGCAAAGCTCACTCGAATTTTGTGTCTTTCCCCTTTGGAGTACGTATTTACATGCATAGCAATGGCGCTTGGGAAACTTCTTTATTCAATCCCTCGATTGCGCGTTCGCCTTGTTATTCTCGACCGTTTGTGGGCTGCTACATGGGAACTCGGGAGGGAGGAAGGGGGATGGCAGTGAGAGGATATCTTCATGGATAAAATGCGTTGGTTTTGATGCGGCTGTTGGGGTGTGAGGAGTATGAGTGATAGACGAATGGCACGAGGTGCCTAAGAATACTATTGTGTAATACTCTCCCCCACTAGTTCTAAGCCGATTGATGTGAAGTTCATGGATAAAGAAAGAGGTAAAATCCGGCGACGCCCGTCGATATTGAGCTTCCATGGCATTCCAGTTTCAGCGAAGGAGCAGATTCGTCATTGCTTGGGCCTCTGGATGGATTTTCTAAACTTTTCAGGTGTGGAGAAGAGGAAGTACACTTGGCGTCATGTATGACTTTGCATCGAGAGATAGGTGCGAAATGGACATGCCACTTATTGGTGATCGGGTTGATAACAGGCACTTTCGATCGAAGTACTGCGAGATAGACTGAGGAGACCATGCCTTCCGTCTGTCGCTTCACAAATCTACCAGCAGCACGCACAAAACTCCTCCCAGCCTCTACTTTCCACTCGAAGTCATTCAACTAGCCATCGCTACTCCAAATACGCCGTCGTCCAAGGAAAATCCTCAAGAATCTCTTGCTCGTTAGGATCCCTATATCCGAGGACAATGTCGACAATTCGGATCAGCCAGTGTATGACAATACATAGGACCAGGGTGATGATGAATGCGGCGCCTAATATGGTGAGGATTTGGTTGATGAGGTTGATGAGGGACATCTTCAGGTTGAGGTGTTGTGGAAAGGTGTTGTGTTGGTTTGTTTGTTTTGGTTTGTTTGTTTTGGGTTGTTTGTTTTGGTTTGGCTCGCTTGGTGTTGGTCCGGGTATGGTAGGGAAGCGAGATGAAGGAGCGGGAGGTGACGAAGATGAAATGGTAGTCGTTGATAAGAAGTCTCTTCTGGAGTCTCTTTGTCGAATGGAAGGCTGGTATTCTGTGATTCTGGATGTATTTTAGTTTGATAGATGGTGGCATGACAGATGCCAGTGAATTGCCAGTCTCAGTATCTGGATAAATGAATCATTGCTTGCTTGTTGATATGATTGCGATACAACATTTTAAGCCACACTCCTTTTCTTCCCTAGCATTCGATGAGCCAACACAGCCATAATTCGTCAAGAGGAAATGAGGTATGGACCCTGTCGTAAATTGAGCAACAAATCATATTAAAGTACCATAAGCCTCTTCTTGCAACCCTCGACCAAATGCAACTTCCTGAAGCAAGACGCAAGCAAAGCCATCACCTAGTCCGCATCAAAGTTTACATGTAATGCATCCGTCAGTCAGCCGTCGCTCGTAGTCCATTTCCCGACACAGTCTCTGCTGACTTATTCTTCGTCGCCTGCTTGTCTTCCAGGATCTTCTCCACAGTCGGTAGGATGAGCTTCTTGAAATCCTTCTCATGTACAGATTTACGGAGCTTGAAAGCCCAGATGAGCAGTGCAACGAGGGCTAGAGCAATGCAGCTTCCTATGACGGCTATGGTGTATGGGTCCTTCATTTTTGGTAGTTGGTTTGGTGGTGCTTTGGTTGTATAGGAGCTCGCGTGTCCGTGTCGCTCGGTTGAGATTAAGGGTTTGTGCTAGATTCCCTGGTTTTGTGGCTCGGAAGGGGGTACAGTGAGGTACAAGTGTGCTAGATAGCTTGACCTTATAATGTGTAGGACGAGATAGGGCCATTGTGGAATGTGACACATGTATCGTCAAAAGCAGATGGTTTGTGTGACAGCAACAAAACATGCAGTCACACAGCGGGCTTGAGAAGATGTCTATCTGAAGATTTCAGTGACATGTTATGAGTGTATCAATCATGTCGTTGAGCTTGTCGTGGATTGACTACAATGCTCGAATTTCGGCTCGACTTTCTGGTCTTGGAGGAACTTGTCGATGAGTCGATTGCTCCGTGTTCTGGATGATGGAAAAGTTTGATAGTAAAAACTCATATTTTCGTCGATGAAAATTCACAGTCGCGTTCTCAGCGTATCTATGTAAGTGACTGGGAAGATGAAAAGAACCTAGGAGCACGTCGAGTGGTTGTTTCGCTTAGCTTAAGATTGCATTGCTTGCAATGCTGTACTCATCGAGCACTCACATCTTCAACACCTATTTACACAAGAGTTTTGGCTGTAGATCAAGATAACAGAACGTGGATGCATCGTGACTGACCCAGTTTAGGGGTTCCTTTAGGGTATCGACCATTCGCAACACGAGAAAAGGTAGCTTGGAGCTCACATGGGAGATCACATATGATTGAGCAGCCACAGGTAGAGATCTTGGGAACAATCAATCTGAATAGGACGTTATGTAGAGAGATTCAGGATATGATTTTGCTTGTACGACGAACATCAATATAAATCCACGACATGTGCTCAATCGAGGAGCCTTGGTTCGGCGAAGCAGCTTGTCATGCACTGCAGCACCTCGGGACATAATATTGTGAAAGCCGCGTTCATGTAAAAGAAAGAGAGAAGCGAAAAAGGACATAGAAAGATGTAGGATTATCGACATGGAAAAGGGGGATTGTGGTCAACGGGGGATAGCACCATTGCTCGCTCTCTTTTTCTCCCGATATCTCAGAAGTCGACATGAGCGAATCAGGAAAGAAACAAATTTAGCGCATTGCGGTACTGTACTTTGCCTTCTCAACCTTGGATGGACTTGAAACAAGTATCGTTCAATGAACCAGACCTGGCTTTCCGTGCCTGCCATAGCTCATGACATGCTGTGGACAACGGAGGGGGTCGCCAAAATCGCAAGCATGTTCAGGGCACATGTCAGCTGCAAGAGGAACAAATTGTGACGGGCTGTGGCTCCAGGGACATGTCCCTGTAGTGACGGCCATCTATCATATCGAGCATCCCATCTTTTCCCTCCCCAGCGAGCACGAGTCGAGCAATCGTTGATCAGACGTTTGCGGTATTTTCATCCTCGGAAGGCGGCAATAGACGGAAAACTCGAAAATACCTCTTCCCTCCAACTCGTCAGGATTTGATCTAGATTTTGGAGCGACATTGCCACCTTTCAGCCTCCAGTAGGATTGAAGCCGCAAACATAATTCAAATAGAAAAAGGTGTCTCAAATTGCGATATTCTGACCGGGCCTGCTTTCTTCCGAGGTGGTATGGTCTGGAAACGAAAAATTGGTGATCAGCATCGAGGCGATCCCTCCGAGTGGATGCAACACCCTCTCGAAAGCGGGGAGATGAAAGTCAAAATTTCAAATATCAGGAGAGTGGCTTGACTTCAGGATCAAACATCAGACTTTCGAAACAAAACGAGTCGCGCTCGAGCTCTTGTCTCTCTGTACTTGATGATGGCGAGAAGGAGAGAATGTACGCTAGGCTTGACAAGTTAATGAGAACAGAAGAATGTGCGCTAAGGCATGGGAAAGGGATGAACAACGTGAGCAGAGACCCGCGCGAGCACTTATTCGGCCGTTTGCGAGGCAAGAATAGATGTGCGATGGATGCGGTCGGGAACCGTCCAGACTGACGACCAAGCGTAGATAGGCTTTCGAACTCTCGAGCGACTGCGTCATGAAGCATATGCGGAATCAAGGAGTTTGGTAACCGTTAACGGAGGGTTCATGCTTGTTTGCAGTCTTTTGCTTTCGTGCTTCATCATGAACTGTTGGAGGCAGTCTCACCGAGCTTCGCTTCCCCGGAATTGATTTCCATCATGCCTCTCTCTGAGACTAGCAGAGAAACACGATCCGTGTGAGGTTCTTCTATTAATGTTGTATTCGGTCCAAATAAAGTATCGCGTGTGTCTTGACCAAACTCAAAATCCCCTCTGCCCGGGCAGATGATATTAACGCAACTAGTGCCCAGCTTGGATTAAGTGGAACCTGTGCCACATCATACCTCGTGGTGTTGCCTGTGCTCCTGGATGTATCTGTCTGTGCTCAGCTTCAGGGACATAAGGAAAATCTAAGAAGTGGTATATGGGTGGTCTGAGACTGATTTGAGTTTAATCGTACATTCCTTCATGATCAGTAGCGACAATGGTGACCTCGGTTCGCGGGGACTACCCGGAAACCACCAGGCCAAAACTCTGGTCCGCTCCTCATGGCTGGCAACATGTGCTTTCAGCTGATCAGGATTCTTAGCAAAGACGGGAACTATTCAAAAATGCAACTCTGGTGGGGGAATAAGCCGGCCTTGACGAAATCTAGAAAGTTTGATTCGTTTCCTCGTTCTTTCGTCCCGAATTGCTTGAATTGGATGGATGTTCGAATTTGTGCGTCAAGAACTTCTTGGCCTTCAAGAGCTTCTTGGCTCGGGCTACCTCCGGTTTTAATGAGAAAAGTCTAGGATTTGAGATTTCTTGACGCCATAGAATCATAGAATCATTGATCAACATAACTTGTTCGTCTAGCGTCACCAGTTCGTTCGGTGTCGATTGGGTGGTATCTCGTTGCAGCGTTGCACAGACCGGTTCGTCATCCCTCAGACCCCTATCAGGCCGGCGATGTGCCTCCGGTGGGGGATGCGATCTAGAGACTATCATTCGCCTTGAGCATGGAAAATCTCCAGTGTGAGAGAAATGCAAGTATCAAATGATACCCTGTAAAGCTTGGTGGCGGAGGATCTTGTCTTGAAGAGGCAAATACAGAAGACGGTACAAATCAGAATAGATGCGAGAGCGGGAATCCTCCCAGGGTTCCGTTGAGCCTGCTGGAATAATTCATGGTCCAAGAACAACAAACACACTTTATGATGTCTTTGTCCTGCCATAGGCGCACGAGTGTAAGTTCTGCATATTTCAGGGGTCGTCGTCTCTTTGGAATTGTTGGTGCTGGTACTGTTATTGGTACTGGTACTAGTACTGGCGTGCTCCGAGCTCAAAGACCGAGCCTTCTTGAGCTTGAGGGATGATGGCTGGAGGGGAACATGCGGGGATACCTCCGCCACTATCGGTTTTCCTCACTAATTATCATTACCCTCGGCACTGAGTGCTGTGCCTGGACTAAGAAGGAGCGAGAGAATGCGCGACATCGTTAGGGTAGAAGATATTTCCGCGGGCGAGAAAGGGTTTCTAGTTGTAGATCATGCAATTCAAGATTTAGGCTGTCTAGGCTCGAAGTGTGTCGGCGGGGTAGGGTAGAAGATGCTTCGACTTCGAGGACCTGATAGCCGGAAGGGTAAAAGTTGGTACTTTTGGTTGGCATCCCATCTACCAAGTAGAAGAAGTACAATTACAGCAGGCTGCAGAAGAGGCCATGTTTATGCACGTCGATGTGCATCTATGCACGCCTATGCAAGCCTATCTGATGAGAAGGGGCCGGTCTAGCCGTGCCGATGCTTGAGTTGCTTTGTTTTGCTTTGCTTCGCTTTCGCTGCCGCGTACTAAATAATGATGGAAGGAAGGAACAGCATCAGAGCATCTCAAGGATGCCTGCCAGCCAGCCATTCGATTTGAGGTTGAGTACCATGGGCCACCAATCCACCATGGACTCTCAGACGACCGACCAGCGACACCACATTTTAAAGTTTAGCAGAAACAAGGGATCCATGCATACTAGGATCTGACTGGCGTTCTGCTTGGCGATGACCTACTCAAGGGAGCTACTGTAGCGATGAAGTTGCATGCGGATGGATGCGCTGTTCATTTACTGTATGGACGTCTCTTAGCCCTGGTCCACACATGGCCTGGCCTGGCCTGGCCTGCACTTTGCCCTAATGAGGTAGCTCTTTGCGGGGGCGTCAAAAAGGCGTCCACTTGCAGGGGAGTTGACCTCAAAATGTTTCGTTTCTCTCGCCTCTGCTAAGTCTGCTCCTCTTTTCTGCCCGCTTGCCGTCACTCTTTCTCAATTCGCTTCTTCCAGCTCGCCGAGGTTTCTCGAGGTCGACTTCACCGACAAGCACAACTATTCCGCTTATGCCATGATTTGTAATTTGAATTCCAAGGAAAGGAGGATAGGGAAGGAAATTCTTGTGATTTGAATACCTACTGTATGAGGTGTCGACATTTTGATGCCTCAGGATCTTGTGAGGCCTGCAGGTGACGGCAATGGAGTTTCGCCGGCCAGCCAGCATATTATTTACGTACTCTTGTGTGGTTTGAGTAATGGTGGCGTGGTGGTCGTCGGCCCGTCTATTTCTTTCCCCCTGTGAAGATCAAGAGGAGAAGGTCGAAATTTCGTCTCAGAAAGCTGGGGCACCGCACAAAATGCACTTTTGGGGGCCGCTGATTGGCACTCTCGGTCATATGAATCAGGGATGGGGAGGTGAGGTTGATGCTGGGCAGAACTTGTTGGATGGGGATACGAGATTGACAGGAGAACAACCGAAACCCCCCCGGCGACATCGGTGAGTCGCCTTCAAGCGATCATGACTTTCTGTCGTGGCGATCGTGGTGGTTGTGATGGTGGTTGTGATGACATTGATGCTTTCGTGCCTCCATGCTTCCCTCCCTCTTTCCAATATGTAGCTCTCATCCAGCTGCATCAATAATAATCAGCTCGCCTCGTAGCTCGCCTTCGCTCGATCGTTGATCGCCCCTAAAAGCTGCCCTAACACAATCCCCTGCCTGTGGCCGGCTTTTTCATCTCACGTCGCATGGCATTTCGATCAATCTCAGATGGGATTGTTTTAGCAAGTCTTGGCCTCCGAAAAGGGGGCCACTTAAACAGCCCGGAGCATGTAACTTAGCAGGGCTCTGCTAACGTGCTGAATCCCATAACCGTTTTGGCGGGATCGGGTAGTCGATTTAGCTAGCACAACTGCCACGACCGAGATCTGATCTGATCAAACTAACTAAAATAGACTGGACTACGATGTTATCAGCTTCGAAAGATACGGAGATGTACCGCTAGGAAGATATCAAACTTCATATCCGTCGCACGAAACGCTGCAACGACAACAACAACATGGTGACCATGCCTGCCAATACTCTTCGGCTATCGCCCACTTTTGAACAGCGGAACTGTGCTGCCGCCGAGCAAAGATTCGAAAGCATTCCCCTCCACATCCTTGCGAGTGATATCTCCCGCTCTCGTAATTTCACGAAAAATCTGCCCGCCTTCCCGAATTGCTCTATGCAGGATGTGCCGAGCGATGTGCGCTCAACAGCCCCAATCAAGAGAACGATGCGACTGATTGATCAGCGCAAGAGGTTTGTGCTGACATGAACCCTCATCAGCTGTCAAACTTGACTGGCTGGTCGGCTGTTGCGGATCTAGGGCTTAAAGGACTTCTTTTACCGCCAGAATCTTCTGATGCTGTGAAGTCTGCCCAGGCGAGGATGGAGGAGTATCAAGGATGAGATGCTGCCCCAAGACTTCTGCCGTTTTCATAAGATCGCTTGGAAGGAAGGAAGGAAGGAAGAATTTACGGGCGCCACGAATCAATTTGGAGAAAAGCTGCGATCCTGCCTGTTTGAATCCTGCCCACAACAGCCACATCAACTCGGGTCGCTAAACACCATCCCCTTTCAGCGTCTGTCACGACTCACAGGCTCATGGTCTGCAAAGAGCAAAAGTATCCACAACTTGCTTCCAAGCAGGCAGTCCTATTACAGCTTGAAGCAGAAGGAAGACTAACCTTGAACCTCCTGGACCAAGGTTTTTCTTACCTTCCTCCATAAAAAACTGATATCAATGGACAAGCAATGAGGACCTCGCCACTTAGCGCCTGTAGTGTTTCGGTACTCGTACGAGCTAGTCAAAGGATCAGTTCACATCAGTTCACTCGCTTGAGCCACCACCCACTGTTGTTCAAGACTTTACCGCAACATCGAGAGAGCGGTCTGCAGACTGCATTTTCGGAGACTCGGCAGCACGGCCAGATATCTCTCTTCGTGCATATTCAATGACTGTCACCGCTTTAGAAAGGCTGAGATCTTCATATACCAGTCACCCCTTCGTCCCATTTTCTTCCTGGCCTCGGCTGACAAGTCATCCCAACCCCTCATTTGCATGCAGCAGAAGCCCCGAAGAGCGTTCCCTGTTGACGTTCTCGACCTGGCCAAAATAGAATGTGAGCCCTCCATCTTTTTGCAGGCAACAGATGAAGGCTTGCGGGCAGCAAAAATGGATCTCGTCATTACAGTTGATAGGACAGCAAATATATCTGTTGGGTAGCAGTGGAGGAAATCGGAACGGCGAAATGATTCATCACCCATTTCTATTATTCTGCCTTTCCTCTCACCTGGCCTATAGGCGCAAAGCAACTCGAGACTGTACAGGCATGGCAAGTCAGACGGCACTTACTTCTCGTGGAGGTAATCCGATGAGATTTCCAGAACCCTGAAGATGCGATGTGATTTGATTGCGGGCTCGATTCACACGACTCAATGCCCTCATACAATTCCCTGATGGTAAGACGACGCAGAGCACCTGCAATGGCTGCTCTCAACGTGGCACCCTGAATGATTATGTGTGCATTTTATCTGCTTCGAGGCATCATGCCACGTTCTCTGTGCTGGTACTACTCGCCTATTCTCAGTGCATCCTGTTTCTGAATTAATTCATCTTGTTGCTGGAAAATGGCCATAAGACAATGCTGGTTGACATTTGATTGTTGTCCAAATAACCTCGCCCTATGCCGCTCCATTAGCTCTTTGGTAGTCACTGCCGCCTGCCTCACGCTTGTCACTAATCATGATCTCGAAATCCACTACCCCACGGTACAGTCAGGATCAATGTTGCATACTGTATTTGACTTTCAATAGAGGAACACAAGATGCCATTAAGGTTGATTTTGGACATCAACGGGATGTTCTCTAGTAAAGGCTCGCAATAAACATATTTGCGAAAGGCAAAATCCTTCCATCTCTTCACAAACACTTCCGTGGTTCACCTAAAGAGGTGATAGTCCCTCCCGTGCATTTGGGTCGGCTACGCAAGCGTCTCCCTAATTCCAACATCCATCCACTGATTTGACTCCACCTCCATCACCAGCATCACTAGCTAGTGATCAGAAAATTGCTTTGTTCGGGAATATAAGCTCCCGTGCTTGACAACCCACCGAGAGTCGTCCCTATGGTGCTGGTAGGTGTTCTTTTAGGCCTTCCAGATGCCAGTTTGGCAGATCCAAGACTTCCTAATCGCCGGCATCAACACCACTGGCAATCGGCAGTGAGGTCTTGTCAGGTCTCTGGTCCTTTTGAGGCTTGCCAAGCAAATTTCCCGTAATACCCAGCCGTGAGACGACTGTGCTGTGTGCTGTGCCCTGCCCTGCTCCTTACCCTGCCCTGTCTGCCTGGAGCGCTAGTCAAAGAGAAAGCTAGCCCGCCCTCCCGCGCAATAATTGTTCCCTCCTTCATATCGAAACCTGGAGCGTCACGTCACGTCCAGTCCAGTCCAGTCCATCAAGTCAAGTCAAGTCAAGTCAACTTCGACCCTTCAGCCCAGCAGCGCTGCGTTGACGAGCTTTCATCCGGCTTGTCTCTCTCCCGCGCACTCTACAGACTTCTCATCACAGACGATATTGCCTGAAATCTAGTTCTATCCAATCATCCCGAGCCCTCACAGTCCAGCCACTTCACTGTGTGCACGCAATTTTGGGCGTCGGCCAAAAAAGCAAACTTTTACTCCACTGCCCAGCAGGAAGGGGGGAAAAAAGACTTCGCAACTTCTGATTTTCCCTGCCAACAGCGACAACAATCAGAAGAGAAAGGTACGGAATCAAGTGAACCACATTTCCAAAAATACAAGCCATTTCGAACCAGTCTTGAATCTGCACCTGTACAGTTCCTCGTACTAGCGCCTGGGCTTATTAGTTCTCAGATTGTTCCTAGCCCTTCCGTCCCCTCCCTCGGTTCGAAGTCAAACGGACACCAGCCCTCACTATCGTCAAGCATCACGCTAGACCTCGACACAAACAAGAGCAGACCATCTCCCACCGCACCAACGCGAACGCTGCCTCCGCCAACACTACTACAGCTGTCGACACCGGCAACCGCGACCAAGACCAAGTCCTCGACCGTGCATCCGCTGGAGGTTCTCCCTAAGATAAACATTGGACGGACAAAGTATAGAGTAGGGAGCTGCACGCTTGCGCAGGACCAAAAGGAAACATCAGACGCGATAGTCTCAAGACCATCAGCGGCCTTCAAATTCGCGACGACACACGCTTCGCCTCGAGTCGACACTTACACGCCACGTAGAAATCCCACGCTCTGTGAAGACTGAGGACAATAGATCGGCGAGTGCAGGACCTGCTCGCACATTATTTCGCGCGGAATTCTTTCCTTCTCTTCCCTCGCCACAGTTAACCTCGGATTTGAAATTGCGAGGTTTTAGAGTTCGGACTATCCCAATACATCCTGTTCTCGACCTTCCGTTACCTCATCATCGATTTCTCGAGCTGGAGGAAATCTCCCTTCCGGATTGGCATCTTTCAAGCTGGAGTAAACTAAGGATTAATTCTCCGCACAACCTCATCAGGCAAGAACTTGAACTAGAAGAAGCACTCACTCACTCACTCTCACTCACTCACTCACTAGTTCTGATCAAGTTGCTCTGAAGCTAGACCTAACGTCGAGATCTTAGTGGCCCCGTTGCTCGGCCCAAAAGACTCCAGATCGAAGGCCACAACGCAGTTGGCTAGCTTCGAGCCGACTAAGACACACTAGCTGGACCACCCAAGTTCAGCGCCTGGGCCGCATCTGGTTTGGCCAAAGCATCTTGACGTAGATCTACACCTGGACTGTGAGTGCTCCCTGTTAGAGTTTACTTGGTCGCACACTACTGGGAGATCCAGACATCACTGGATCGGCATCTTCAGCAGAAGTACTGCTAAGAAGGTTCAAGCAAGCAAGCAGGCAAAAGTGCACTCTTTGCTGCTTGGGATATCCCCGGAACGAGTTGATCAAATTGCCATTGAGAGAGCCCTGGCTGACATTTCAGTTGAAACTTACAGCAGTCACTCTCACTTCCTGTTCCCTGGACCTGGACTCAGTCAGTGCCATTACAGCTCTGAGCAGACAGGAAAGAGTCCCGGTACAACCCTGAAATTGAGCTCGCGCCGACTCTGACAACCCCTACCACTCACTACCACTACCACTATCACTCACTACTGGGAGACACCCGTCCACCTGGTGCCTGCGTGCTGTGCTTGTTTTCCGCCGGCGACCTCCTCCCCCACTGCACTGCAGTCCTCACCAAACCAAACCAACCCAAGTCGAACCGAACCAGGCCCACACACACCTCAATCATCCATCGCCTTTCCACCCCAGGCCCACCTACCTACCTACCTACCAAGCACACCCGACTACACCCTGCGAGATCCCTGTTATATCTCCCTGTACCCTGTACCCTGTACCCTGTACCCTACACTCTGCCCTGCACCACTACTGCACCTGCACCTGCACATCCACATCCTCGCTCTTCTTCCCCTCCCCCTCCCCTCTCTTCACATCCCAGCCCAGGTTCCCACGACCCACGCTCACACTCACACTCGCACTCACACACACATTTCACCACCCACGTCAAGGCTCCATCTTTTCATCTGCCTCGATTTGCCGCTTTGCCGCTTACGGACGGTCTTCTAGCTCCACTACAGTGGAGACCTATTACGCTGTTCTTGCATCAGCCATACGCCATACGCCACCCTAGGGCTCCATCGAGACAAGCGCTGGAGAGAGACTGACCTAAAATTTCACACGGCCCCTCGAGTTAATCCTCTCTCGGCCACAAGTCTCTTGCCTCTCATCCAACACTTTTGACTTTGTGGATCGTGACCGAATCTTTGAAGGGTTACTGCTGCTCTTGGGCATCTTCAGCTGTGGTTGTGTGCGCGCTCGAATCATTCATTATCCGCACAATTGCGATTGCGGTTGTGGTTGTGGTTGTGGTTCTGGTTCACTTCCTGCAAAGAAGAAATTGTGTCATTCATTTGGTCAATCACCACTTCTTGCACACACAAAAAACTCTTTCGCGGAGTTCACCTCTAGACTCGACAACTTTCCAGTGACGAAGTTCACTTTGCCATAACCCACCCACCTTTAGTTCGACTCGCCTACTCTTCGACTCGACTTCCACCTCTCTCGCACTTTCCTCCATCCTTAAAAATCCAACGCCGCGCCCCCTTCGATCTTCACCTGCCGCCAACTAAGACATCGTATCCTTGCAACTCTCACAAGTCCGCATAAACTGGTGGCTGTTGCATCCCTTTCCGGCGACTTTTTAAGAACGCGACTATCCTATTCACCTGCAAGCTTCGAGCTACGATCGTCTTGCAGCACGAGCAAGCAAGCAACGCCTCCAAAAGCCTCCCAAAGCAGAGGTGATTTCCAAGGCCGCGGCAACACGAGAATCCGCCGCAGGGAACATCACGTCTCAAGCGCATCGGTACCTGTCGCCGTAGATATCTTTTGTGGCCTGCCCGCATCCGACTTGTATCTTGCACTACCTACCTACACTACTCCTACCTGCTCTTCGTTCATCCTCGTTGTTTCGTTCTTGCCCTGCCTTGCCCTACCCTACCCTACCTACCCTACACTACACTACCTGCCTCGAAGCGTAGTCGAAAGAACCACCCGCCCACCTACCGTCCAGCCGATCACCGACTAGCGACGACCCCCTCCAAAACCCCGGAGCCGTAGTATGTCCTTGGTCTCCCAGCATCTTTCAGACAACAACACCAACTCATTACTCTCAAGCACAGAACTCGACGATACTTGCGACGATTCCACCAAACCCTTCACCGAAGCAGCATTAAGCAAGCTTCTCGGGGTCTCGACCAATTCGTCGCGCCGTTCTATGGACAGAGGTGCAACTCAGTACTCGCAGTCAGGTTTGCACTCACCGTTCCAACACGCGTTCAACGACGCTCAGTCTGAAGAAGAATCCGCAGATCACGCGTCTGCTGCGCATTACACGCCCGAAGTTCGATCGAATAATTACTCGACTTCCGCGACTCCTACGTCC
The DNA here is from genome assembly GCA_026120085.1 of Cadophora luteo-olivacea. Lineage (NCBI taxonomy): Eukaryota > Fungi > Ascomycota > Leotiomycetes > Helotiales > Ploettnerulaceae > Cadophora > Cadophora luteo-olivacea. The sequence continues at coordinate 42,628 of JALRMC010000052.1, read as the reverse complement.
GAGTACGGTATCTACCCTACTTCGGCGCGCTCAGGTTCTTTCCCAGAACATATACAACGCCAGTATCATCCATCCAGCAACCACAGCGGTAGCAACGGAGGAGGTATGGCTCAACCAACAAGTCCGTCACTGCCTTTGCAAGATGGTCGCAACCATCACAACACTCAAATCAAGTCTGACCAGGATGTTCCTATAGATCCATCCATTGCTGCGTCCAGCCCGACCTACCCCCAACACAACGGCCAATACAGCCCATACCCTCAGCAAGGTGATATGTCGCACGGCTATCCTCAACACCCCGCCGGCGGCGCCATGTACACACAACCTCGACCCGACTGGGCTGGCTATGCCGGAGGACAACACCCCATGCACGGCGGATATCCGGTCAGTGGAGCCCAGACACCTACCTCTGCAGCCCCTGCTGGAGCGCGTCCTGGTCAAGTAAGCCTTTCTGATTCGTCTCAACCCTCAACTGCAAGGCCATTAGGAGTGAGCGGGTGTTCTTGGTCGCGCTGCGATGCGCGTCGAAGTTCACACGAGCGATTGTCAACCAGTGTTTGATGCGCTTGACCGCGCGCGAGAAGTCTCGACGCGTCGAGTCCAGAACGACGTACCTCATGAACATTTGGAGAACAGCTAATTTAACAGCAACTTTCGCAGGTTTACTCGTTCGTCCCCATTCCTGGTGCTCAACAACATAAGCGTCCCCGCAGAAGATACGAGGAAATTGAGCGCATGTACAAGTGCGGCTGGAATGGTTGTGAAAAGGCCTATGGCACATTGAATCACCTGAACGCTCACGTAACCATGCAATCGCATGGCCAAAAGCGCACTCCTGAAGGTATGTTTGATTTGCTTTCATTTCCCCATTGTTTCTGGTCCGATTTGTGTTTTCGTTGTTGGATGCGTATGCGCGCGGCGCAGTTGTTACGATGCGGCTCTTCGAAATGCAGTTGCGCCACGATGCATATGTTGGTTGTCAATTGCGCTTGTAAATAGCCCGATATCCTAGTCAGTTCTACATGATACGCGGGATGATTTTCGTTGGCGTTCGAGCTAGGTCAGACTGGGACTGGGGATAGCCTCACTTGATCGGAAGCTAGCATGGGTCGACCAAAGCATCGGGACCCTTTGTGTAACATGAACACGCTAACACAACACGCTTAATAGAGTTCAAGGAAATCCGCAAGGAATGGAAGGCTCGCAAGAAGGAGGAGGAGAACCAACGTAAGGCCGAGGATGAGCGTGCTAGAGCCACCGTCGTCCCTGCTGATGGTCAGAACTCGTCCGACAACCCCCCTGCTGGCTATCAACAACCAGGTCGATCTGTTCAACTCCCACCTATCGGTTATCAACCCGGTGCTCAGGTACCAGGCCAGTACCAGGCTCCATCTGGTGGCGTCCAGCAGCTCCAAGGCTATGGTGGCGAGAATCATCTTCAGTACTCTGGCTACCCAGCATCTCCTTACGGTGCACCAAACCAGATGTATAACCAACGTCATTACACCCTCTTTTCTGATCCTATTGGAGAATGATGCTAATGTGTCTTGTAGATAATGGTGGTCCAGCTCCCAAGTATGAACATTAAACTCGCCATCTTCCTTTCCTCGTCCATCAGCATTGTTGCGGAAAAGTTCACAGCTTTTTGGTCAAGCCTGGACTCATCGAGGATACCCTGGTTGCCTCATAATCCTTTCCCCACGCGTGTATCATATGGGTTGCTGCCTAGCTGCATTTTGTTGAGTCGCTTGTCATGTTTCCTCGATTCTTAGACGTCCTTCGATCCAATTCGGCAACGAAAACGATTTGCATGGCTTGATGAACTTTCCATTCTCGTCAACGGTCAATTGGGAGGTGGTTGGTTGCATTTTGTGGATCTTCCGCGGCGTACCACGGGTCTTTACTTTCGGGGTCATACATGACGTTGACGAGCTGGAATTTTTCTGACTTTGTTCGTTTGGAGGGAGGTTTCCGGCCTACGGCTTCTTCTATTCGACGTCTGGGTCTTCTCGGCTACCCGACTTTTCTTTAATCATTTCGAGTGTGTTTTCGTTTTCTTTTTCTGCAAAAATTCATTCTGGCTGCATACACGGGGGTCACATTACTCATGGAAGAGGGGTGTTGGTTGATCGTGGGGGAACTTGCCATAGCTTTCATGCATGCATGGTTCTACGCACCAGAAGAAGGAACAAGCAGCAGCAGCAGAACACGTTGTGGAAATTAATACAAGCATCAAAATAACGGGCTGTGTTTGTGATATACATGTTGGTGATTTTGACGTGTGAGAACGAACCTCTTGGTAGCTAGCTGACTGCCGAGAGCCGCCGGCTGTTGACCCCAGTCTTATCGAGAGTTTATTTAGTCGGCTCCAGCAACTGGACTAAAATAAACATCTAAGTTTCCAAACCAACACCAACACCAACACCAGCACCAATACCAGGAGAACTCAACCGCCTCCGTCTTAGTATACGCTTCTAGCACGTGTCCTGAGTGAGACTCTAACTTTCGCTCGCTCCCGAGTCCGCGATATCTCTCCGCAAGTCGCTGGTGCTATCTATCTCAAGCATGCTTTACTATGTTGATACGGTGTCTGAGTAGTGCGGTAAGTAGGGTGAGAGTTTATGTTAGCCTGTGGTGGGGTAGCTGTGAGGAGTTGGAGTTAGAGACCGTTTTCTGTCAGTGTGGATGATTAGTGTTGATTGTGTTGAGCTTACTTGATTTTGTCTCTGCTTCAGGTAGGGTGTTCTCGGTATCGCTCGATATAAGGTTTGTTGTGGTATTTGAAGAGGGGCGGGAGGTAGGAAGGGGAAGACAAGTTGATGGAATGATAAGGTTTGTTTTTTGGGAATTGATCCGGGTGTTGATGCTTGGAGGCCTTTAGAGATAGCTCATGAGGGTTGGAAAGGAAACGGCAATGTTTCTTTGCTTTGAGTCGTCGCTCGGGACCAGTTACGTGTGAGCTCCGTACGCTGGCGCCAGTGACATGGGTGCAAGAGTCAACGACACGTCTCTTCCTCTCCTCTATCAAATACAGACCATCAATATTAACCAAAACCAAGTCTCCAACTTCTGTCGATAAAAAATCGACTCGATTCTATTCAGAGACCTGTAAGTCTCAGCCGCAAACTCCACAATCTGGACCATCACACCACCATTTCACCATGGCAGAAGCCAACGGAGCAACAGACGTAGACGGTCGACCACCATACCCCTCCTACGAAGAACTAAGAAAGGCCAACTTGTTAACCCTATCGAAGTCCCCAGCTGGTTCCCGCATCTTCTGGACTGTCAACGGACCGTTTCCCGAGGCTATCTCAGTCATGAAAGATAGACTCAGCCCAGACTCCTTGACTCCATACTTCACAAACGGAGCCTTTCATGCTATCTCACAAGATCCAATCTCCATCCCCAAGATCTCATCTGTTACAGTCTCCATTTACGAGCTGGATCAATGGGAATCTGCATGGAAAGAATGTCACAATCATCATGTCAACATCGGCCCCCCACCACCAGGCACGTGGTACGGAGCTCTGGAAAATTACGATCCGGATTATGATTCGGATAGAGACGAGCTTGATCACAGATTGGGCTGCTGTGGAGAGGCGAGGCCGAGGGGAAAGAAGGCCAGCATTGTGGTTAAGCCTGCTTCGGGGGATTTCGTGACCGTACATGATTATCTCTCGACAATCCATCCATGGCTTTTGAGCTTCAAAGCTGACATCGAGAGCGCGAGGGGTGAATGCTTTGGGGAATATGATCACGATATCTCGGGCATGATGGTAGATTCTAACAGGCTGGACTGTACTATGTTGGAAGACATGTCTAGATGGATCAAGGACGCAAAGTACGTGTGGGAACGACCAGCCACTCCACCTGCGATGGTGCCACTGTTTGGCCCGCTTCCTCAGCCGAGCGAAGAAGAGCCTGTTCCCCAAATTCCTTATGTTCCGAATGGTTATCACTACTCCGGGTAGGAGGGGAGCCAGCGGAGGCTGGTTGTATTATATACATGCATGTGTGGGACAATTTGTGAGCGCTCCGATAAAGCTGGCAATCAGGTAGTGCATAGTAGGAAAAGTAAGACACAGCCGATCGAGGGTGATGATGCAGTGTCAAGCGCTTCTCCGAAGTTCTAAAGTTTACTAATAATACTGGTGAACTGGAGATAAATACAAATGAAACATTTCCAAGCACATCTGCTGCCTTATGTGGCACGAAACCATCCTGTAACAGCTGGCTGGTACGTATTTACCCGCGTTGATGACTTCAAGCAAATACTGACTTGATGATAGCCAATCCAAATGAGGTCAATGCAATATCGTCACTTGAGTCGTCGCTCGGGACCAGATACGTGTGGGCATGCAGTCATGAGTGGGAGTGTGTCGAAAATTTGCCATTTCAAAGTCAAGGGTCGGAAGGGATGGCATGGGAGCGATGATGTGGCCAAACCCGACATCGAAGACTTGCGGATTAATGTGTGCTTTGCTGTATGCTTCGTACTCTCTCATCGAGATTGGCGAGGACAGACTGATGGAACTTGCAGGAAAAGGGCTAATTGGTTGAGATTTGGGTTTTGGAAGTGAGGGAAACCAAAAGAGATAGAAGAACTCAAAGATTAGCTGTGCTTTGCTTGAATATTTTCGAAGGGTAGATGGCTGGTTATAACAAAGAGGGGGGGAGGTGGGGGGGGGGGGGGGGGGGGATTTGACCCGGGAAAAGAATTTTTTTTTTTTTATTTGGGCAAGGTGTAACATTTTAAAGTTATTAAAT